>VDFB02190023.1:168497-311210 GCA_007258455.2 Sequoia sempervirens
AGATCACCACATAAGGTGAAGGATATAGATCAAGATTTATTCTCGAAGCAAGATGTATATATCTGCCCCCAATGTCTAGCAATGTATGGAATGCAATGGATGGATGCTCGGATAAGTGTATGGATGGATGGATATGGTAAGCACGCAAAGTATGCCAAGGATTGTATTGCGATAAGATAAGGTGTTTGGATAACGAATACCCATTTGGATAATGCTTCATAGCTCAGATAATGCTGCATAGGATAGGATCGATGAAAATGACCCATGTCAAGATGTTTACCATAAGCAAGCTTAAAGCGTGCCCCAAAATTGTATCAAGATCAAGATAACTTGCATGATGGACGCAGATAGATGTGAATGGATTGGATAAATGGCTTATGGATGAATGGATTTATTATGGCTGAGGTGGATGGAATGTTTGATTTATTATGGATGGGATGAGATGCTTTCATCTGAACTGGCACACGTAGATGCTCGATTCCACACATGACGCCTATTTTCCAGGTTTTCATCATGGTCTTGCCCAAAGCGCCGCCCATGCGGTTTTCACTAGAGGACGATTTTTTTCTTTACTATTTTCAATCCTTTTTCTGATTTTTTTGGATTTTCATATTTTTTGATTTTTTTGTATTTTTCTGAAAGATTCATGCTAAACCACCTGGTGGTGTTGACGTAGATGCTTCTGTCATAATGTGCCATCGATATCCTGCCTGAAGAAGTTGCTTTGCTAAGATATGTGCACTTGAATGCAACTTTTGGGATTCATGATCTGCTTCGTCGATACCGGAGTTAACTCTGTCTTGGTGCGCACATCGCGATAAAGTGCCTTCTGAATCCTTATGATGAAGGGTCGTTGCCAATACATGGTCAATATGAGAATTGGATATCATGCGTGGAGGTGTGGATGGAGTGCATTTAGGGATAAGAGATGGATTGGTTGACAGTTTGGAACCTTTGACTCTCCAAACTTGGGAAGATGAGCAATGATGGGTGGATATGGAAGTGTGCATGGAATTAGGACCAACTGCTTGATACACTTTGTATGTTGCTTAAAGCCCGCTTTTGATTTTAGGACTTCTTCATGGATAATACCTTCCTCTTTTTTAGTTTGCCCTACGCTTTCTTTGACTGATGGAGTTTGATAGGGATGATCTTTCTTTGTATGCTTTTGCATCCATATGTATTTTGATTTGTCTTTTATGTTTCTACTCTTCTTTGATTTTGGATAAACATTCTTTGCAATTTCTTTGATTCAAATCTTTCTTTTGACGTTGGTCCCAATTCATGGATGGGGTGATGGGTGGATGACTATCTGCTGACGCGGACCGGGTTGTGTATTGACACTCAGCTTCACTTCATGGCGACTCTTCTGCTCCCTTTGCGTTGACGCTTTTGCTTTGAGCTAAGTTGCCCCCCAAGATGGTGTAGTACCCTTCATGCTTTTGATTTCGCTTGTCTTAAGAGTTTTGTGTATAATGCATTTCCTCGACAAATGACCGTCAGAGGATGTTCTATCTGACTTGTTTCCTTGGGAAAATAATGTTGGATATCTTTATTCATGATGTCCTCAATCTGAGTTTGGGACATATTCGATCCTGATGTTGATAACTCCATTTGACTGTAGGAGTTGATAATCTGCTCTTTTTGTGTAGCAAGATCTTGTTCTAGATGAAGATCATCTATGTGTCCATCCATAGAAAGCATCTCATAGGTAGATGGAGGAGTATGTGCTACATGGATATTATCGTCTTGCAGAGATAAGAGAGTATCCATTAGATTATTATAGTATCTTGAAGATACAAATTCTTGATCTTGATTAATTTTAGAGTTGCTTTCGACATGCTTTGGATCAAGTTCTTGACATGAGACAGCTTCAAAGGATGGATTTCTTACAAAGGACTTTTGGATGTCGACATTAGGCATGGTCAAGTTCAAGGTTCTTTCAACATCTGTAACCATGAGGTCAAAGGGGATCAACATGTTTTGAAAATGACCATTGCTAGACTTTGGTGAAAGATTTTGATCATGCTTTGGAATAAATTCTTGAGATATGTCCTCTACCTCATAAGGCAATGTAGAGTCATTTTCAACATGATCATAGGTCGATGGATCGTGCATTATGTCAATAGGATCAAATAACCCTAACACTCCTTGAAAGAGATCACTAAAAAGTGGCTCTTGATGTATGGTGAGTTTATCATCGGATTGTGTAGATACATCCTCAATGTGCTCCTCGATGGAGAGGTTTTGATCATTGTTTTCGACAATTGCGGTGGAGAGCTTGTGAATGTCTTCGACCATAGAGTCAAGTGATGTTGATATTTCTTGAATTGGCTCATTGTCGAGTTTTGTTGGTGGATTTTGATTGTGATTCAAAAGTGACTCTCGACATATGTCGATTTGATCATTGGATGAAGTAAACATGTGCTCAGTGATGGATTGATCTTGATCCTTGTTTTCAATAGTTGTCATCTTTTGTGTTTGTGCTCGTGTTAAGGTAGCTTTGAGAGGCTTGGGCAACTTGAGAGGATTGTTTCAATTTGTGCTGCTTGTTGCATGGCTAGATGGCTGTTGGAATCCCTTTTGAAAAGCAGCTTGTAATGTCGCGTCGTATTGGATTGATGTGGTGGAAGTTGGTGGTGGTCGGGGTGGTGGTGGATTCAAAATCATGTTGGATGTAGTGACAAGTGTTTGAGATACGCTCAGAGCGATCATGGTAGTGAGAGGTTGAGATGTGATGGGTGTGATAGTGGCGTTTGGAGTGATCGAAGTGATAGAGATGGTTGGATTGACTGAGGTGATAGGTCCTTGGGAGACCAAATTTTGATTTGGGATTGATGTTGTTTGATTAGATACCATCCATTGGTGTGATGTCGATGGTATACTTGAAGGATTTGACGTGATGGTTTGATTGACGTTAGGTGGATTGTTTTGGGTGGATTGATTGGCGCTAGGTAAAGGGGGAAGCCCTAAACCAAGGCATGATGTAGGTAATGGTGGTGGAGATTTCCCTTGGTGCAATGCCTCAACTATTTTGGAAAGTTCCGCGATTTGATCTCGCCAAATTTGTTCTTGATTTGATCTTGACTCACTCTGAGATAGTTGATTTGGCTTGTGCAGTTCAAGTAGTTTTGGCATGCATGCTTGTCGTTTTTGAATGGGATCATGGACGAATGGATTTTGGATGACATTTTGATTTGGGATGATGTTCAGATTTGGCATGATAGGATGAACATTGTTGGTATTGGGAATCATTTTTCCAAAGTTTTCCGAGTTAGGATTCATGTTTTGAAAACTTTCACTTGGTACCTCCACATTTGTTTTGTAGGGATTTGGTGGAATGACGTTGCTCGTTTGAAGACTCATGTATTGATTTTTCAATTGGTGGATTTGTAGGTTTGGACTTAGATCTATCATTGGGAAATGTGTTCCAAAGTTTGACTTGGTCACACTTGTTGTACCATTGACATTTGTCGAAGGAAATGATCCTATGCATGGATTTTGATAATTGATAGGCATTGCAAAGCTTTGAAGATTCAATTGATTTGGATTACTCAAGATGTATGGATCAAGTTTATATTCCATGTTCTTCTTGTATTTTGACCTTGTTGCAAAAGTAACCTCTAAGGTTCTTAGGACCAATGACGATATGGAGGATGAAAGGTGGATGATATGAGTGATGAACATTTGGAAACTTTGAATCAATGCTAGACTTAGGGATTTTGATTTTGATTGTTTGATGTGGATGATGAACTTGTAAACCCTAAGATGTTGGATGTTATCTTTAGGATGAACTTGTTCAAAAGGTTTTGCTAATTCAATTAGATGTATGAGAAAGGATGCATTCCCACACACCTAATTAAACAATTGACTTTGATTTGGTTTAAGGATGTACCCAAGTCTAAAATGATGTTTGCAAAGATCTAAAGTTGTTTTGGTGGGATGATGTTGATAAATGTTTGAGATGGATGAAGTGTTTGATTTGATCCTAAAAAGACTTAGAGAGACTTTGTTTACTAGGCCAAGGTATTGAAGAACACACTTTTCTCTAAGAGCAATCAAAAGACCAATATGACCAAGATATATCAAGCACATGTATGGGGTCCAATTCGTTATCTTTGCTTAGTGTATTCCTTTTACCAAAAACAACCACTTGATTATGTTTCAAACTAAATGTCCAATTTCACAACTTCTTTTCATCCCACAAAGTGCTATGTGGAAGTTCCAAGAAATTAAGACAAAGGTTGCCTAACGTTGACCTCTGTAAGAGCAAATTAAGATGTAAACCCAATTACTTAGGAACCTCTAAGGACATAGTCCCAAGGGTAAGCAATAGTTCTTGGGCTTTGTCAAAGGTATTTGCTCAAACTAAGGGGTTTGAAGTCTTGATGATGATGTTGAATGTTGGTTTGCAAAATATTTTCGAATACACACTGTGTTTTCAAACAAAGAATAATTACAAGCCCTATGGATGTGATAGACAATGTTTGTTGAGTCCCCACTTGGACAAGTCCAGCTACGCCTACTTTTAGCGGATGGTTAGATGCTTGACCCCACTGGCTCCCCTCCACGGCACTCACTTATACGGGGCAGCCAAGCACCAACACCCAATGTTCCCATGGCATGCTTTCCATCTCTACTAAAAGTCAGAAATTAGGCTTTCTGTAATCCACTCGCTCTTGCACCAACAAACATTAAGGATTTTGTAAATTCTAACACATAGGTTCTAGTAAGGACTTCCTGCTCGTGGAGATTGACTCCATACCTAAGAGTCCCTTCGATCCATCTTGCCTGAGCTAACCGCTGCGGATTATGGCGCTTAACCAAAACCCTCATTTATATCCCTACTGAAATATCCCCTTTGGCTTTAGAGTGTTACCTGCTGGAGTCGCCGCTTGGGTGAGTACTTTTCCCCAAGGCAGGCCTCTAAGATAAACAAAGCTTAGCAAAGACACAACTGCATTCGATCGATCTTCTTTTTACGGCACAAAGAAAAGAATGTAATGAGCACGTTCCTACTCACACTCGACAAGATGCTAATTTTTAAGCCCAAATGAAGTAAGTTTCTAAAAAGCAATAAAATGTATTTGAAGTGTTTCTCTTGCACCCAGGATCAGCATCGGCTTAAGGAGAGGATAATAAAGACTCAAAGACAACGCCACAACAACAATTGCTCGCTATACCCTTCAAAGCAATTTGTAAATTCGCTTTTAAGCACCATGTCGAAATATATCGCTTGTCAATTTTAACCCAAAACTTTAAATCTAGTAAGTTTGTTCTAAGGTTCGCTTTTAAGCCCTTTGCAATGAAAATGAAATTGTTCGTTTTTTGTATCCCTAATTGAAAACTAATGTTCTTAAAACGAAGTGCTAGGAAAAACAATTGAAGTGTTGATCAAACACTTAAAGTGCTAAAAACACATTGTAAGCTTTCAAAAGAAAAGAAAAAAATCTTCCCTCCTTTCGTTTTCGTTTTGTGAAGTAGTTTTGATCAAAGTATTAAAAAACACATTGTGTTTTCAAACAAAAATCCTCCTCCTCTTTTGCTTTGCACCTTTTCGCCTTCGTTGTTTGTACCTCTTTCGTTAGTCTTTGTTTCCCTTTTGTACCTTTCACCTTTCGCTTGTACCTTCGCTTGTACCTATTCCATGTTGGATTGGTGTCACATGTGCTAGTGACCCTTTCCCAACCCTTGATCAAAGCTCAAATTGTGCAAATGCAAATGGAGATGGTGGAATGATGATGAACAAGATCAAATCTCAAATGAAGAGAGTAACCTTGCAAATATATTGTGAAGATTGTGAAGGATTTGCTTGAGGATGATGCTTGTATTTAAAGATTTTCAAAATGTTGAGATTGTTGAAGAGGGACCAATGTGGGATTAAGATTCTGCCAATGAGATAAGGACACTTGTCACCATGTGATTAGTTGATGTATGTGCAAGATTTGGGAAGAGTGCCCAAGAGGGGAAATTTGAATTCAAATTTGCAATAAATTTTGAGAGGGGACAAGAAAGAAGAGCAATAAATGCCCCGCTTGACTTGTCATGTTGAGGGAAAATGATTTTAATAAATCAATAAAATTGATTTATTGCAAGTGGCTAGGTCTAGATAATGCAAGTGGGATGTGATTAGTATTAGATTAGGATTAGATGATGATCATGCCGACACGCCGCATTAACTGATTTGACTTTTTGGACTTTGATAATTGATTTACTTAAATCAGAAAATGATGGAATATGATTTAAGATTTGATTTAAATGGCTTTTTGATTTTAAATAACCTTAGGCAATGAGATTATTTAAATGGATGAAGGTGATGAATGGATCTAATGCAATATCTAGTTCAGTTGATAAATGATCCTGATCAAATGCAGAATGTTAGTTTTGCATGTCTACAGGTATATTGTATTGTGAGTGACGCATATTGTTTTTCCAATGAGGCATAGAATGTAACCAATGAAGTTTTATCAGTGAGGCTTTCCTAGTGAGATATAGAATGTAACCAATGAGGTTTTTCCAGTGAGGCAAAGAATGTAACTAGTGAGGTTTTTGGCTAGTGAGGCTTAATAAACTTTATTTTTAGAGTGGTTTTTCACCCTTTTAGGGTTTTCCACTCATAAATCTTGTGTTATGTCTCTCCTTGATGTTTTTTCATATTGTGTTTAATAAGTCATCTTTGTTCAAGTATCATGTTCTAATTTACATATCATTGTGACTCACTCAACATTCAATATCTATAATGTTTGAAGATTTTTCAATGGATTTCTTTGCATAATACAAGTTAATTATTCAAATTTGGTTCCACATTAGACCACTAATTCAACCCCCCTCTTAGTGGTCTTGTACTCCAACAAGTGGTATTATATTCTTAGGTTCCTTGCACAAGTTTAATCAACTTAGGAGATCTTGGTAGTGGAGTACATATCATAGATAATCAGGAAGGTTATTCTACTTTCAAAGTACCACTATTTGATGGTTTTTCTTTTTCTTTTTGGAAATTTATAATGGAGTCCTACTTATCTTCTCTAGGGAATGATGTTTGGGTAGTAGTAGAGAATGAATACACTACTGCTAAGGCACCTTCCATTGCAGATGGGAACAAGGCTTATGAGTGTAATGCCAAAGCAAAAAATTCCATATGTTGTGGATTGACTAATGATATACTTATCAAGATTATGGATTCTAAATCTGCAAAGGCTATTTGGGATAAGTTATCTATGTTGGACTTAAGGAACACTGAGGGGGTGGGGGGTGAATCAATGTTCAACAATATTTAAATTACAATCCAGATCTTAAACCATTTATAGCATTTAAACAAAAGGAAAGATGCAAGCACATGAAAGAAACAATCAAAACACCATAACATCAAGATTTTTACGTGGAAACCCTATTAGGGGAAAAACCACAGTGGAGGTTAATCAACAATTTATACTCTATTAAAAGTATGAAGAAAAAGGGGAATGCACATGCATTCATGCACACTTCCTAGAGCTCACTACTCAAAATCAAGAAGGCTCACTTCCTTACAACATATTTGGATTACAACAAAGAGTTGAACTAAGAAAGTAGCATCTACAAATGCCTGGTTTCAGTTCTGCTAAGGCTCATAGATTAGATTCTAGACCTTTTGTCTGATTTTGCACTTTTCTCTACTCTACCTTATAATTCGCTTCACAACAATCCTCTTTTTCACAAGTAGAACTACACCAAAATGCTCAAAAACCCTTCTAGAATTCACAATATACTTTGCACACACACCTTCACTCATACAATGAATTAATTGATCTCTTATATATATCTGCTATCAAAGATTTAGTCGCTTCATGTCGACTTCAACAAAATAAAAATATTTTCCAATAGATAGCTCGATCCACATTTAATATTCAATGCGTACCCATCAAAGTCAGCCATGGCATAGCTAGGACCCAAAACAAAATCTTCAAGCAAAGGATACCTTAATTAATTATACCTCAAATATCCGCGACATGCCATATTCACTAAGTCGGCCACTAAGAGCTAATAAATAGAAAATCATCCTACCGGATCTCCTAACTTATATAGTGATCAATATGACAACACAAGACTTAACAATAAGATAATATAGATACTTAACAACCTTCCCTGAGATCTACAACACAAAATGATAATCCGGTGAAGCATACAGATCGACATACTAACTAGATACCCTATTCTTCGTTCTCTCTTCCGGTAATACTCTATTCTTTACTTTTCCTACCGGTATGGAAAAATCCTGATTTGCAGACTGGAATAATGACTTAGGTTACCATCAACAACAACACTAGAAGCCATATTCCAACAATCTCCCCCTTTGGCATTGATGGTAACACTTAATGAATAATGACTAAGTGTCGAAACCAATATGATTATGCTGCCAGAGTTCAAAATTTCAAAACAAAAATCCCCCTTAGAATGATAAGGAATTTTTCACTACTCTCTCTCCCCCTTTGACATCAATGAAAAACATATTTTGGATCTCCCCCTTTTCTAATTCAAAAATTGGATCAAAATTTGAAGAAATACAATTGCTACTTAAGTCAAAAAATTATCTTGTACTTATCTTTCATTTCTAGAAGAAATTTACTCCAAGCTTCTACTAAAATACCAATGATTAAGATCAATTTGTTGTTCTCCTAGATTTCTAGTTGATAATCTAGATGAGAGATTCTAGAATTGTGATTGCCTCTTCTAATTTCTCTCCTTTCCTCAAAACCTCAATTAACTGCTCCAATCTGCATTCAGTTAAATCATTCACTTTCCAAAAGATGTCCACAAGGTTGTTTTTGGTGAAATAAACTTTTGTATGCTCATATTTCAACTCTTGAATCCTTTTCTTGACTACACCATCCTGATCTTGAAACATGTTATAATCCTGATCACTCTTATTCAACTCAATTTCAATCTGCTCCAACTTATCTCTGTATCTCCCAACTACATGAGGCCAATGAAGACAATAGTTGTAGATCTTATTTTTTGTATTTATGCATTGCCTCAACACATTCATTTTCATTTTTAGTTTTGTAAGAGATAGCCTGAATAGCTCCTTCATATGTAGAATTATTTCTCCCTCTTTCCTGTCTTGGGACTCGGAGACTATGGCTTCCTTAATGCATTCAACCATCTCTTCAGGAAACACATTCTACAAACTCTTCAATTCAATGTTATTGTGCATAAAATAGGTACTTAGTGTGCTCTCAATCGGGTCCTTCTCATATGAGGGTCTATCAAACCATATGTTAGAAATTTTATGCATCCCATCTTTCTCCTGAACAAGCTGCAATATCTTTATTTTGGATAAAACACCTTCTTCTTCGCTTCCTCCTGCCATTACTACATCTGATTCAACTGATTTTGGTCCTTCCCTTGGAGTGTACTCATCAGATTCCTCATTTGGTATGTCCACAATCACTTTCTCTTTACCTTTTCCATCAATTTTTGGAGTCTTGTGTGTCGGAGGAGTGTAATCAATCTCTTGTGCTTTTTTGTTCTTCCTCTCTATCTCACTGGAAGAGGACCCACCTTCAAGTACTCTTACCAAAATGGAAATACTAATTGCTCAAAACTTCACTAGTAATTATTTAAACAAATTTTCATACTCTTGCTTACAATACCCAAAGTACTAGAATGTTCAAAAAAATTCTTAAAAATTGGTTCATTCTCTTTCCATACAACATTATTGATCTATGGAAAGCAATTCAGAAAATACATCACAAGATATATGACCAAGGTACCAAAGCTGAAGGGGTAATCTACCTCCTTTGTTAGTTGCACATTTTCCATCAATTGATCTTTTAGTAATCCGCACAAATCAAAATCTTGATCCTCCATTATCATTTTATGAGAAATGTAAACTACACTTACTGAAGTTGCACTTTCCCTATTTATGAAAAAGATTTTGTGTGAGATTCCATGTGTAATGTACCTTGTTATCAGATCTTTGATCATCGAAATTATCAAATCCCTTTGATCTCCAGTTACTCCAGTTAGAGTTTCAACTTCTTTGTTCTGAATTGACTTATTTTTTGGTATATCCCGAACATTGAATAATCTAGTTAGATTCCTAACCACCTCTTTCAAAATGAGATAGAGTTTATCCAAAGTTATAATGTCATCATTCAATCTGTTCAGGATAAACCTAAAGACTTCCATGTTATCAAAATAGGGAAATTCACTCCAAATGTCCAAACTTTTATGTTTCACACCTTCAATCCATTTCAATTCATTGGTCATCAACATATTTCTCATATCCTTAATCTTCTCACTACTATATTCATCTAAATTCACCATTTCTTGGATTTGCTTCATTTTCCTTTTCGTACTGAACAATTTTCTACTGAGCACCAAATTAAGTGAGAATTCTACAAGTAACTGAAATACCTAATGAGTTCGTCATCGAATTTACTTTGCTCCTTTTAAATTCTACTATAGAGGCTCTCCTTCTATTCTTCTTCAATGCAAGGTGACAAATGAGGGTCCCAAATACCCTTATATAACTCACACACCTAACATTTTTACCTCATTAAATGTTTTCCCTAGGTGTTCTGGATACTCTATTTTCTCAGATAGCAAAAGAAAAGATTCATCGGTGGACCTTCTACCTTTCAAATTTATGCACAAGTGATCATCGATACATTTGTAAACTATTATCACAACTACTAACAATTTCCTACATTCTGGTGCCAACTACCGACAGGGGGACAAAGGATTTTCTTGAACAAATTCCCCCTAGGCCAATGGCCTAAGATCAATTTATGGAGGAATTACTAGAAGTAGATTCTAGTGCGGGATTATTTCCTTCATCAGACTCACTCTTCCTCGCCCATGTTTTCTTCATCTGATCTCTTATTTCTTCCATATTCAGTTTCCCTTTTCCTTTATCATCTTTCTATGAAATTATGCCTTTGTATACCAGACCTCTTCTTTCCATGTTTTTGTTCCTGCAGAATCTTGCAATGTGACCAAATCTATGGCAATTGTAACACACAAAATTTCTTTATCTAGACCATTCATTCCATTGATTTCCTCTTGATTTGTATTGATTAGCAATGTGCCCAAATCTTCCATAGGAGTAGCATTTAACATTCTGTACATTGATAGGCATACTTCTGCATTCAATTGATTTATGACCAAACTTATCACAACTAAAGCATTGACTAGGAAATAATGGACTACTTGAATTTATTTTACTTCTAAACTGAGAAGCCATATGACCAAATTTATTACAAGCAAGGAAGTGACCATTAAAATTTTGAGCATTGGGTTGTCTTATTGGATTCCTTCTACCTTTATTCATTTCATTTCTTTGTCTGTAATCCTTATGTTCAAATCTGTAGCTTTCTCCCTTCTCATATCTAAGACCTCACCTATCGTTAGCATCCTTTTGGCCTTTAGTCAGCTCATCAAGCTTAGCAAAATTGATCCTCAACTTCTCCTTGTATTCATTTGTAGTAGTGAGTTCATCTCTAATAATAACTATCTATCTTTCAAGATCGTGTTCATTATTTATGGATTGTTGTAGTTCAATCTCTAGCTAAATGAATCCACTATTAACTTCGTTGCATTCTTTAGATCTTTCTTTTAAGGATTGGACCATATTCTCCTCATTCTTCTTCCTTTCTTCAATCTCCTTAGTTAGCTTCATCACCATAGATTCCTTCTCAAGCTTTAGAGTAGCATTGTCTCTAGGAAGCTTTTCACATTCTTTAGTTATTTCTTTTAAGGTCTAATTTAGGTGAACATCTTTCAAGAATTTACTTTCTTTCAACTTTAACTGATCACATAGTTCCTTCCTCTTTTCTCTTGACTCGTTGATTTTATCCTTCAATGATTGAATGAATTTTTCAGCATCCTCAAGATTTGCTTTTAATTCCAAGACTTTTTCTTTAAATTGATCAAGATCATCAAGTGCCATCAAAAGTTAGTGTTGAAGACCACCAAAGTCCATTGCATTCCAAGATCCACCTCAAGTTGTTAGACTTCCATAGAGGAACCTTGCTCTGATACCAATTGTTGGACTCAAGCAACACTAAGAGGGGGGGTGAATCAGTGTTCAGCAATATTTAAATTATAATCCAAATCTTAAACCATTTACAACATTTAAACAAAATTAAAGATGCAAGCACGTGAAGGAAACAATCAAAACACCATAACACCAAGATTTTGATGTGGAAACCCTATTAGGGGGAAAACCATGGTGGAGGTTAATCCACAATTTATACTCTGTTAAAAGTATGAAGAAAAAAGGGAATGCACATGCATTCAAGTACACTGCCTAGAGTTCACTGCTCAAAATTAGGAAGGCTAACTACCTTACAACATATTTGGATTAAAACAAAGAGTTGAACTAAGAAATTAGCATCTACAAATTCCTAGTTTTAGTTTAGGTGAGGCTCATAGATCAAATTCTGAACCTTCTATTCGATTCTACACTTCACTCTACTCTACCTTAATTCGCTTCACAACAATCATATTCTGTACAAGGAGAACTGTGCCAAAAATCTCAACAACCCTTCTAAAATTCATAATATAATTTGCACACACACCTTCACTCATACAATGAATTAACTAATCTCTTATATATATCCACTATCAAAGATTTAGTCACTTCATGTCGGCTTCAGTAAAATAAAAATATTTTCCAATAGACAGCTCGATTCACATTTAATATTCAATGTGTACCCATCAAAGTCAGACATGACATAGCTAGGACCCAAAACAAAATCTTCAAGCATAGGATACCTTAATTAATTATACCTCAAATATCCACGAAATGCCATATTCACTAAGTCAGCCACTAAGAGCTAATAAATAGAAAATAATCATGTCGGATCTCCTAACTTATACACTGATTAATGCAATGTCACAAGACTTAACAATACAATAATATAGATACTTAACAACCTTCCCCAAGATCCATGACACAAAATGATAATCCGTTGAGTTTTACAGATCGACATACTAACCGAATACCCTATTCTTCATTCTCTCTTCTGGCAATACTCTATTCTTTACTCTTCCTATCTATATGAACAAATCCTGATTTTTGAAATGGACTAATGACTTAGGTTTCCATCAATGACAACACTAGAAGCCATATGCCAACAATCTAGTATTTATCAGGGTGATGAAAAGGTTAAAGAATCCATGTTTTAAACCTTATATTTAAATTTTAAGGACTAAGAATGAATGAAGATGAGAAGGTTGATGATTACCTTCTAACATTTCAAAAAATAGTCAATGTTATCTGTGGTCTTGGTGAGTTCTTTGAAAAAAAGAAATTGTCAAAAAGGTATTAATATCACTAACATTTAAAGTATGATTCCAAGGCATTTTTTGTAGAAGAGATGGATATAAATAAACTTATCTTAGATGAACTTAATGGCACATTTACTACTTATGAAATGAGAATTTGTAATGATGAATCCACAATCAAAGAGGTTGCATTTAAATTTGTTAAAAAAGACAAACAGATAAATTGTGATTTAGAGGAATTGAATGCCAAGGAATCCAACTTTGTAAGTAGATTGAAAAAGGGTCAAGAAAGTATAAGGGGAAACTTCCATTCAAGTGTTTCAATTGTGGTAAGATAGGATATTATGCTTCTCAATGTCCCTATAAAGATTCTAAAATTGATGAGGAGGATAGTAGGGGACAAGGAAAGAAGAAACGATATAATCCTAAAAGGAAAAACTCTTTCAAAAAGAGAAAAGTATATTCATTAAGGATGTTGATGTAACAACTAGTTGTTCAAAAGATTCTATTAAAGATGGAGAGGAAACTTTTGTTTATCACTATTGTTAGTCTAAGTGAAAATTAGAAAGAAAAGAATGAAAAACTATCTAATAATAATGAAGAAGAGGTTGATTTTGACGAAAAATTGAAATGTGCTCTTGGTGAAATAAAAAAGACTCAAAAGGGAGACATTAGTGAAAAGAAATTAGAACCAAAAGAATAATAAAAATTTGATTAGTAGGGTTAATGAGTCTAAAAAATTAGTTGTAGATCTAAAACTTCAACTTGAAGTAAACAAGAGGGTTGTAGAAGTCGCCTAAATGGAGTTAGAAAGCAAACAAAAGGATTGCTATATTTTAGAGATAGAAGTTGTATCCTTGAAGAAACGGATAGATATGTGTGACAATAGTGACAAGTTAGTAGATATCTTGGGTAAACAAAAAGGTCACAATGATACTACTAGTTTAGGCTTTGAAAAAGGGAAAATTTCTAAGGTCAAAGAAACACCAAGGAAGAAAATAGATCTAAACTATCATTTTGTTGCTCCTAATATTGAAGACAAGAAGAGGACAACATAAAGTGATCCTACACAAGCCAACAAGAACAATTTCAGAAGTTCTTTTCATTTACGATAGCATCAAATGTCCAATTTTGAAAATTCTTTTCATGGTTATTGCTATTCATGTTATCAATTTGGTCATAGAGAAATAGAGTGTTGGATGCATGAAAGAAAAATTGGATTGAATAAGAATCCTTATGAGTGGTCAAATAGAAGAAGTAAGGTCCTATGTTATAAATGCAATCATCTAGATCACAATGCAATTTTTTTTAATACACAAGTAAGAAATGATGTTTTTGGATTCTCGAGAAGATATAATTCTTTTACTTCTCATGATGGTAACAAGATCATATGCTATAGATGAAATAAGTTTGGACACAAAACACAGTATTGTAGAAGTAATTTAATGGAACCATTTAATCATCACAAAAAGACAAGCATTGTGAAAGTTTAGAGAGGAAAACAAGAGAAAGAGAAAGAAGAACTAAGCTTGTGCATGTTGCACAAGAGACATCCATAACTGCATGAAGAATAGCATGAGTTGAGGGGGAGTTTATTTTTGATGTATCAAATAAACCCCATAGTCAACAACAAAGAGGTTTCATCAACAAGAAAATCAGGGTTGTTTGTCCATCATGAAGACATACTATGAAATTTATTGATAGTTAAGTTTGCAAGTGCCATGTTTAGTTATGTTTGGTTTGCAGGTGTTAAGAATAGTGATTACAACACAATTTTATGCATCAATTGCTTTGTTGATTATTATCGATGAACTTTCTCAAGTTCCTCATGATTTCATAGTGTTGATGCTTGGTGGTTTCAAAGATACTTGGTTTTTCATTGATCTTAAAAGATACATGTTTATAATTATTGGCAATTGTCTTTAATCTCAAAGAGTTGCGGCATAGATTTGTTCATTGTTACTAAAGTGTTGATTCAGTAAAAAATTTATTAACACTGACACTAATTCACAAAGAAAAGCATGAACCCTTAAAAGAATTGCGACCACTCACCAAACCTCTAACATGAATTGATGCCACTATCAACATGAATACCAAACCATTATGACCTTGTATGCCAAACCTTTCTAAACCAAACTATGAATGAAGAATACTATACTTTTGTCAAGGAAACAACTGTATAACACAAAAAGACTGATATTGCAAATATCATTGTCTTACTAACAAATCACAACTCAAGGATCCATAAAACATTGAAAAACCTAAAGAAAAATTATCACCAAAACTTGAATCAAGACAACCAAACAACTGAGAATTATGCAAGAAAGTCAACAGTGACTATTAAACATTATGCACTACATATATATACATGGTACTTGACTTTGCATCCACATCACTGAGCAGATGCACTAAGCTTGTGCAAGAACAAAGAGAATAGTAGAGACCATTGCACAACATCACTATCTCAATGCAAATCAATCTATCTTGTTGAATCCATTACATTGTGATATATATCCATCAACACCATTTTGACCAAGCAATTTTGTGATAGCCAATAATGAACATCATACCACCATGAACAACATCACCAAAGCACCATTACTGAATCAACACTTTAGTCACAATCAAACAACTATGTCCAACAACTCTTTGAGATCAAAAACAAACACCAAGAATTATAAACATGTATCTTTTAACATCAATAAAAACCAAGTATCTTTGACATGACTGGAAAAAGCATCTTTTAAACCAACAAGCATCAACACTTTGAAATCATGAGCAAGTTGAACAAGTTCACCAACAATCATCAACAAAGCAACTAATGCATAAAAATGTGTTGTGATCATTGTTCTTAACACCTGCAAACCAAAAATAACTAAACATAGCATTGCAAACTTAATTTTCAATAGATCTCATAATATGTCTTCATGGTGGACTAACAACACTAATTTTCTTCTTGATGAAACCTCTTTGTTATTGTCTATGGGGTTTGTATGATACATCAAAAATCAACTCCCCCTCAATTCATGCTATCCTTTATGTAGTTATGGATTTCTCTTGTGCAACATGCACAAGCATAGGTTCTTCTTTCTCTTTCTCTTTTTTTATTCTCCAAACTTTCATAGTGCTTATCTTTTTTGTGATGATTAAATGTTCCATTAAATTACTTCTATAATATTGTGCTTAATGTCCTAACTTATTGCATCTATACCATATGACCTTGTTACCAACATGAGATGTAAAAGAATTATATCTTCTTGAGAATCCAAAAACATCATTTCTTACTTGTGTATTACAAAAACTAGCAGTGTGACCTAGATGGTTGCATTTATAACATGGGACATTACTTCTTCTATTTGAACATTCATAAGAACTCTTATTCCATCCAACTTTCCTTTCATACATCCAACACTCTATTGATTTATGGCTAAATTCATAACATGAATAACAATAACCATGAAAAGAGTTTTCACACCTAGTCATTTGATGTTGTCTTGAATCAAAGGATTTTCTAAAATTGTTCTTGTTGACTTGTGCAGGAGTATTTTTTATTTTCTTCTTGTCTTAAATATTAGGAGCAACATAATGATAGTTTAGATCTATTTTCTACCTAGGAATTTATGTGACCTTAGAACTCTGTCATTTTTCAAAGCCTAAACCAATAGTATCCTTGTGACCTTTTTGTTTACCCAATAGATCTACTAACTTTTCATTTTTGTCGCAAATATCTAGCCTTTTCCTCAAGGCTACAACTTTTGCCTCTAAAGTATAACACTCTTTTTCTTTAGTGTCTAACTCCATTTTTCGTGAGTTCTACAACCCTCTTTTTCTCTTCAAGTTCAAGCTTTATATCTACAACTAATTTTTCAAACTCATTAACCTTGCTAATTAGATTTTCAATATCCTTTTGGGTTTGATTTCTTTGAGCTACTGCCTCCTTTTTGAGTCTTTTTATTTCACCATGAGCACATCTCAATTCTTCAAAATAAACCTCTTCTTCATTATTATCAAATTTATCTTCACTATTTTCTTTCTAATTTTCACTTAGACTAATAGTAGTCATAAAAAAAAATTCCATTCCTTCTTCAATAGAATCTTCTAAACAACTATCTATTACACCATCCTTAACAAATAGACTTTTCTTCTTTTTGAAATAGTGTTTGCTTCTAGAATTTGTTGGTAAGAGACATTGCACAAGTCATCTAGTGTTGTCATTGATGGAAACCCTATTTATTAATCCTATCCACACTTTAGTATTTTCTCATACCGAATGTTAGTTTAAAGATATGTGATTAACTATTAAAGCTGAAATAGGGCATCTGACAGAGTTGTGTACATTGATTCATATGCAATTTCCTGTTATCATTTTTTGTTGTGGATCTCAGGGAAGGTCTTTTGATGTATGAACTATATTATCTTTGAATCATAGAACCTCGTATTGGTTTTTAGTATAAAAATGTAGAAAGTTTGACAAGGTGATTGTTTCATGTTGTAGATCTTCGAGGAATAATTTTTTAAGGTGTTTCATATTCGAAGATGTTGTTTTGGGTCCTCACTATGCTATGGATGACATTGTATGATTTGCATTAATAATTGTTTATGCATTGAGCCAATAGTTTGTACATGTTTTATATTTTTTTGAAGCCGACATGTAGTTGATGAAATCTCTTGTTGCGGATATATATAATCGATTACTCATTTCATTTTGGTGTGTATTGAGATATATTGTGATATGATGCAAAAGTTGAAAGGATTATAGATCGAGTGTGTGCAGTTTCACTTGAGCAAAAAAATATTGGTGATTCAAATTAAAGCAAACAGAGTTTCAAGAGTAGAATCAGATAGAGTGTGAAGAATGTTGTCAATGTGCTTAACCCAAACTATACTTAGGCATTAGCAAATGCTATCTCATAGTTCATCCACTCCAGTTATTTTTATTTGATTGTAAGACAATGAGTCTTCTTTTGGGTAGTAATCCTTTTATATTTGAGCAATGATCTCTAGGCAGTGTGTCTGAATGCATGTGCATTCCCCATTTGTAAGCACTTATTTTGAGTATACTCATATTGTGGATTAGCCTCCACTATGTTTTTTCCCCTAATAGTGTTTCCAAATAAAAAATCCTTGTGTTATATTGTTGTGGTTGATTGTCTTGTTTTTTTGCATCTTTCTTTTGGTTCAATTCTATAAGTGATTTAAAGATCAAGTTAATAAAGTTATATTTTTCAAAACACTGATTCATCCCCCCTCTCAATGTTCCTTGATTCCAGCAATTAGTATTAGAGCCTAGTTCCTCGAAATAAGTTTAATAGTTTTGGGAAGATCCGGGAGAGTGATTGAATGGATTTTGGTAGTCTTCAACAACTTTTGATGGCTCTAGATGATCTTGATCAGTCCAAATATGAAGTCCGGGAATTGCAAGAAAGCCTCATGAATGCTGAGAAATTCATTCAATCATTGAAAGATCAAATCAATAAGTCTGAGGAAAAGAGAAAGGATATTTGTGATTAGCTCAAGAAGAAAGAAAGTAAAAGCATAGAAGATGAACACCTAAGTCAAGACATGATGGAAAAGACAGAAGAATGTGAAAAGCTTACCAGAGATAATGTTGTACTAAAGCATGAGATGGAATCTATTGTGATGAGGATGACCAAGGAGATTGAATACATAAAAAATAATGAAGAGAATATTACTCAGTCCTTGAAAGAAAAATATGATGAATGCAGTAGAATTAATTATGGATTCAATTAGCTAGAGCTTAAATTGCAACAATCCAGAAACAATGAATAAGAGCTTGAAAGAGAGATTGTTACTGTTAAGGATGAACTTGCTATTGCAAATGAATACAAGGATAAGTTCAAGATTAGCTCAGCTAAGCTTGATGAACTAATTCAAAGTTAGAAGAGTGGAAGTGACAAGTGAGGTATTGGATATGAGAAAGGAGAAAGCTCCAGACTTGGTCAAAGAAATCAATCGAACAATGCTAGAAGGTATCCGGTAAGACAACCTAATTCTCAAAAGTTCAATGGATACTATTTTGTTTGCAATAAATATGGTCATATGGTTTCTCAATGTAGAAGTAGAATGAACTCAAGTTGTCCATCATTCTTTGGTCAATGTTTCAATTGCACTAAGTATGGTCATAAGTCAATTGAATGCAGAAATATGACAACTTTTTCAATAGAAATGTCAGATTATATGCTTGCAATAGATTTGGCCATATTGCTAACTAGTGCAGATCAAGAGAAAATCAATTGAATAACTCATCTGGACAAAGAAATTTTTTGTGCTATAATTGTAACAAATTTGTTCACACTAAAAGATTTAGTAGAAGCAGACAGTGTTTGGTAAACAAAGGGAAAAATATGCAAAAGGATGAAAAGGGAAAAGGAAAAGTTACTACGAATGAGATCACGAATCAAATGAAGAAGACATGGGTGAAGAAGAGTGTTTCTAATGCAGGAAATGAGTCAACACCAGAATCTAGTACTAGAAATTCCTCTAGGAATTAGTTTATGGCCTCTAGCCTAGGGGAAGCTCTCAAGAAAATCTTTTAACCTCCTGTTGGTAGTTGGTATCGAGATGTGACAAATTGTAGCGATTGCATTAATGATGTACAGATGTTTTGGGAACACTTGTGGAGGAAATTTATGCAAAAGTGAAGGTCTACAGAAGAATTTTCTTTCATAGACTATGAAAATAGGGTATCCAGAAGACCTAGGTTGAATGCATTTATTGCAACAAAAATTTAGGTTTGCAAATGATAAAAAGGTTACTTCTACTTCTCATTTGTCACATTGCTTTTTGAGAAGAAGAGGATTGGAGAGCTCTACAAGTGATCTTTGGCAAGATACAATTCTAAAGGCGATTCAGAGATCAAACCCTAATCTGATGAAAGGTATTTATTTGCAAACTTGTGAATTTGAAATTTCTAGAAATGGTTGCTCCATTGGTTGTTGATATTAAGGATAGACCCCATCCAAAATTCAAATGGAACCTATTCAAATAAATTGAGACATAACCATTAGGTGCATTTTCTTTTGTTTCCTATGGTGTTTTGCACATTGAAGATATTAGGGAATATATTCGTGCAAATGTTGAGGAGTTAGGAAGCTCCCAGTTGTTAAATCTATATACAAATCACATTGTGGGAGAAGATCTTTGTGTAAGGCCTAAATTCAAGACTTTGGAGGAGAAGAAGTTCACATAAATTGTGAATTTTCCCGTGTTTGATGAAAATGAATGGTTCTAATACATACTAAGTTGAGGACATGTTGAGTTCATGTGGCTGAGATAGCCCTTCAAGATCACAAGAGAACCTATAATCATTGTTATTGGTCTGAATTCATCTGGTGGGTTGCCCACATTGAAAATTGTGAAGAACCAAACAATCACTGAGGCAACCAGTTCTATTTTTGACAAGAAAACCATGACAATTAATGACATCAGTAAATTTGATGTAATTTTTTCTTCTATAGTTATTGGATATAAAATCTATCACTCCAGCCAAGATAACTTTGTATCTGGTACTACAATCTATGCAGCTTATCAAATGGTCAAGGAAAATGTAGAATATGACTTATGTGAGTTACTCTGGGGCCAACTAATTGAAAATATTGGCACAAGGACAAGAAGAACTTTGTCAAGTATGGCAATCTGTTGTTATTTCTATTCTTCTACTTCATGAAGGAAGTTTCAGGAGTTGGTAAAGTGCAATGGGAAGGTGACAAACATGTAGCTATTCAAATTAGAGACATCTTATATAGAATTGGTGATAGAAAAGCTAGGAAAACTACTATTTTGGGTTGCTTCAAAAGCTTTCAAAATGAAATGCAAGCCAAGCAAAGGATTCCTAATTCTATTGTGCAAAAATATAAGGACACTATTTGCTTCATGGTTGACATTGATCAATGTTTAATGGAAGCTATAGAACCTAGAATAGTTTGGATAATGCTTATGGGATATGAGGTTGAAGAACACATTTTGGAGTTGTATGCTCAACACTTGTTGAGTAAACTTCAAGACCTAATAGAAGAGAGGTTTGGTACCTTTGAAGAGAAGAATATGGAAGTGCATGCACAACTAAAGAATCCTATGATAGTCTAGAAGGTGAGAAAGGAAGTTGAAGCTTTTGCAAAAAGCATTTGTATATTAGTTGAAGCAATGAGGGAAGCTAGGAAGAAAATAGATCAAGCTGAAGAAGGAGATCCTGCTAGAATTGAGTCAGTTGAAGAAACTTATCAACTTTGTAAGTACGCACTTTGAGTCTCTTGAAAAGTCTGTTGAGGATAAGATTTAGAAAGAATTTGATGCAAATAGGCTCAATAGATTGAAGTGTATGATTGCTAATGATAAATATTTATTAGCTACCCATGAAAAGAACATTCAAGGTGCTTTATCTAAGGGTGGAAGTATCTACAATTTATGCTTATCATTGTCTAAATTCACTGAGGTCATTGAGAAGAAAATTAAGGAATATGAGAAATAGTTAGCAAATAATTCTCAAGCCTTTGATCCTCTAACTGTTTATGTGGGTAAGAAAGAAGGTCAAGTCTTATCCTTGCTTGAAAAAACTAAATGTTTGAAGCATGAAAATGATAGAATTGTTGAAAGATTATGTGACCTCAGAGGACTAATTGGTCCTAAAATGGAGACAATGCTTAGTGTATTGAAGGAAGCACAAGATGTTATGGCTATCAATTATCTAGAAAATATTGAGTCAATAGAGATGAAATATTGCTTATTTTGTGGTCACATGAATATTTTGGAGAGTCTCAAAAAGGTTTGAGACACTAGTTTGATCCTGTTGAAGAACAATTTTGCAGACATGTTTAAGTTCATGTAAGTCAGAGAAGCATGTTTGTACATATACAATTTTGTATTATTTTTGGTATGAAGATTCTTGTATTTTTCATTCATGTTGAAGGGGGAGTGTGGGATAGTGAAAAATTCCTTATTCATCTCAAGGGAAGTTGTGATTAAAAATTTTTTGAAGTTTTGAGGATTGCAATGTATTTATGTTGGTACTGATTCTGACACTTAGTTATTTTTCACTAAGTGTTTCCATCAATGCAAAAGGGGGAGATTGTTGGAAAGATACATTACACAAGTCATCTGGTGTTTTCATTTATGGAAGCCCTAGTCAATAATCCTATCCACACTTCAGTATTTTCTCATACTGAAAGTCATATTGAAGATATGTGATTAACTGTTAAAGCTGAAACAGGGCATCCGACAAAGTTGTGTACATTGATTGATATGCAATTTCTTCTTTTCATTTTTTTTGTGGATCTCAGGGAAGGTCTTTTGATGTATGAACTATCTTATCTTTGAATCATAGAACCTCATATTGATTGATGTGCAATTTAGAAGATTTGGATTATTGATTTTTAGTCTAATAGTATAGAAAGACTAACAGGGTGCTTGTTTCATGTTTTGGATCTTCGAGGAATAATTTTTGAAGGTGTTTCATATTTGAAGATGTTGTTTTGGGTCCTCACTATGCTATAGCCAACATTCTATGATTCACATTAATATTTTTTTATGGATTGAGCTGATAGTTTGTACATGTTTTATATTTTGTTGAAGTTGACAAGTGGTTGATGAAATCTCTTGTTGTGGATATATATAATCAATTACTCATTTCATTTTTGTGTGTATTGAGATGTATTGTGATATGATCCAAAAGTTAGAAGGATTATAGATCGAGTGTACATAGTTTCACTTGAGCAGAAAAAGATTGGTGATTTGAATTAAAGTGGATAGAGTTTCAAGAGAAGGATAAGACAAAGTGTGAAGAATGTTGTCAATGTGCTTAACCAAAACTATACTCAGGCATTAGTAGATGCTATCTCATAGTTCATCCACTCTAGTTGTTTTTATTTGACTGTAAGAAAGTGAGTCTTCTTTTGGTTAGTAATCCTTTTGTATTTGAGTAGTGAGCTCTAGGTAGTGTGCCTGAATGCATGTGCTTCCCAATTTTTAAACACTTATTTTGAGTATACTCATATTGTGGATTAGCCTCCACTATGGTTTTTCCCCTAATAGCATTTCCAAATAAAAAATCCTTGTGTTATAGTGTTGTGGTTGATTGTCTTGTGTTCTTGTATCTTTCTTTTGGTTCAATGCTATAAGTGATTTAAAGATCAAGTTAATAAAGTTATATTTTTCATAACACTAATTAATCCCCCCTCTCAATGTTCCTTGATTCCAATAGGATTATAATATTTCTTCTTGCCTTGTCTCCTATAGTAGTGGGACACCCTTTTCGCTTGTTAATTCATTTGTACCATGGCATTGAGGACCCTTATCTTAGGGTTAATCTACCAACCTTCCTATGTCATTTAGTTACCTCTATGATAGAAAAAATAAAATTTGGGATAGGGCCCCTCAAACATCATGGTCTCATACAATTGATATGCAAATATCATTTTTGCAAAAAGCAAGAAAAGAAGTGGCAAAGGTTCCTGCAAAAATTTGAAAAAGTGGAATTTGAAAGACCACTTGAGGAGGGAGAGTCATCCAAACAAATAGAAAAAAAAATTAGAAGAACCCTCCCCTAAGGCATTGGGTGCTCCTGAATCCCAACAGACTCAATGGCTCCCAACAACAATGCATTGGAAACCTTTCTAAATGAGCTAGAAACCCCAGAATAGACAAGGGATGTGGAAATTATGTGCTCCAAAGATGAAAAAGAACCTCCTCGCAAGAGGAAGAAATGAAGTAAGGTTACTTTCCAAATGAATCCTCCTCTACAGAGAAGTAAAAGGTTGTCTTTAGCATCCAATGAAACTGAACCCCAGGACATAGGAATTAATTCCAAAAGGAAGAAGGCCACGACTCAAACAAAGGTAGTAGAAAATGAAAGCCCACCTAGTAGTGAGGAAATAGATGAAACAAAAAAGCAGGGTGATCAAGCCCCTAAGGAAGAGGACAAGAAAACTCCATCATCCAAAGAGCAAGAGGAGAAAATACGATCACCACATTCTATGC
Source organism: Sequoia sempervirens (assembly GCA_007258455.2). Classification (NCBI taxonomy): domain Eukaryota; kingdom Viridiplantae; phylum Streptophyta; class Pinopsida; order Cupressales; family Cupressaceae; genus Sequoia; species Sequoia sempervirens. The sequence continues at coordinate 192,759 of VDFB02190023.1, forward strand.
AAAATGAAGATGAACATATGGGAGGGGACTTTCTCCTTTTCTTAACAAAACAGGAAGTATACCTAACATTGAGGAAAATGTACCTCATACTGATATGGATATTCCTCACTCATCCTTATCTATGGATGCAGGGGATACAAAATCTAGCTAGAGAAAGGAGGAATTAGAAAAACTAAAAGCAGAAATTGTTGAATTAAAAACTAGGCTATAGAATGATGAAGCACAAATCATCTAGCAGAAAGAAGAGGTTGAGGCACAAGTTGCAATTGTGAATAAAAGAGACCAAGAAATTGCAAGACTGATAGTGCAGTTGGAGGAAAAAGATAATTTCATTGAGCAGTTCCAATACCAAATTCAACAATGGAATTAGCAATATAAGCAGCACAAGGTTGATCTATCTAAAAGAGAAACATATTCAAGGTTTGAAAAGCAATTTTATGCAATTATTTAATGCTTTTGAAGAGGAAAGAAATAGACAGGAAACTGAATTGAATGCTTCTATGAGTAAGATTGTGGAATTAGAGCAAGATTTGCAGGAGAGTGACACTAAACTATAATGGAATCAAAGGAGACACAAACTGAACCCATTGTTATAGAATGCTTCTAGGTATGAATCCCTCCAATATTAGTGAAATGGATAGAGTAGTGCTATCTTCTCAGGGATATGGAATTTGATAATAATAGGATGAAAATGGAATTAGTAATGTTAAAAGATTCATTTCATAAAGCATATAGAGGTAAATAGGATGCTTGTGAAATTGGTGAACTGTTATTAGCCTATAAAAGACTATCTAGGCTATACTCTGTGTTTCTTAATGAACAATTCTTAAGATGGAAGTTATAAATAATTCACCAAAATTAGCCACATGATCCTAATGACAAGGAATTTGTAAAAATATTTGTTGAGTCACTCCCTGAACAGCAAGATTTGTTATGTGAGTTCTTTGTTCATAATTTTCTCCCAGAAGAATATACAGATTTCTTTGTTAATTTCTTTGTGGGAGAACTCCAATTGGATCATTCCTGTATACAATAAGAAATTAGCTTCACTAGCAAGATAGATCAAGGGAATAAGCACATGCATAAAGGACTGTGGGGTTGCAAATGAGATATCCTCATAGGAATCCTTACTTTTTCAAGGCACAATTTCTAGGCATTTGACTTAGAAAGGAGGTATAGGGAAAGTACAATAATAACCTTCGGCTGTGTTATGATCACTTCCAGGATCAAGGACCAAAATTGATAGGAAAATCCTGGCATGCCAATGAGGAATGATATACCCCTCTCCCTATGCATCTCAGGGAAAGAGAGTTGATCTCACCTCTTAATATTAAATGGTCCTAAATAAGGGCAGTAGCTCTATCCAAAATCCTTGAAGAACTAAAGGTTAATTAGATTGGTATGATGTATATACATCCCCTGCTTCTCTCACCACCTCCTTCAGTATATACCAATATATACCAGAGTGATGATAGCTCTGCAAGATGGGTACAAAGAGTTACTTTTCATCAGGGATTCCTAAGGGAACCAGAGCAACTAGATTCAAAGGTAGATGACTTGAATGATCTTAGTACCAAGTATGAGGAGATGAATAAGGGGAATGAAGGATAGGGTACACACTAGAGAGCAAGAGGACCTGATCGGGCTTAGGAAGGGGAGGAAATGATGAGGTAAAAATAACCTCATCAATATAATGGATTCAATACTCAACCTTATACCTTGCAGCCAAGCTTACCTTTCCAAATAATTACCTTTAGGATAAATAATTGCTCTCTTTTTATGAATAAACTTACAATATTTATTTCTTGAAATTAGTTGACATAAGTTAATTTTTGTTGATTTAATGGTTTAGTTCTTGAGCATTTCATAGGTCAATTTCCATCATTGATTACCATTCCAATCAAAAAGGGAATTAACACAGGTTTCAACATCATTAAAGGAAAGTGAGTGGGTGCCATAATTTCATGAGCATACGTTATGGACCGAGTCTTCATGGTTTATGTTATTTTCAAAACTTTATGGCTTGTACCAAGAATCTTTAATATTTCATGTCATGGGCTTTAAATTCCATTAGTTGTTGACAATCTGTTGAAGAATTTATTAACTAGAAAGTAGGATTTTGTTAACCACTTTCATATAAATATGTAACTCTTGAAAATGATGAATACAGAAGAATATCGTTATGCTTCCATGATGCATTTCTAAGTTAAGCTTCCATATGAATAAAATGAGTTTTCATGCCTCTCTGAATTATTGAGCAATGTGAATGGAGTTCTTGAAATGAAGTAGTTTGGAAAATACTAGTGCATGTGATCTGAGATAGTTGTAGAAACACCCGAGGTTTGGCCACTCAAGGCTTATAGATTAGATAGATAAGTATTTTACTTCTCATTATGTACTTATTTTAGTATATAATAATTGAAATTGGAATTTATTTCCATGTGTGTGTCATGTTGTCAGTGTCAATCCTGCAAGTTGTAGCTAAGTCCATAGTCTCTACATTTAGTGTCTGAAATTCTAGAGCACCTTCCTTCAATTGTTGCAGTTTGTTAAATTGTTTCCTGATAATTGTTTAGATTGTTATATATTTCACTAGATCAATGTTTCCTAGTTTCTTTACGAGTTTTACTTCTTCAACAATCTATGCATTCTTTAGACTAATAATTTTCATTCTTTCTAGCTTAGTGGTGATGCTTTTCAGATTCATAGTTATTTGTTTTCTAATTTGATTATTTCCAATTTTTTAGATAGATGATTTCCTTATTTCTAAGTTTAGATGCTTTTTAGTTTATAATTTTATTTAGCTATTTGTTATTTAGGAATCTTGAGAGAGATAGTTGAGATTCCTTCTATTACATATAACATTTGGACACTGCCCGGTTGATATATTAATGTGTTTAACAACTAAAGTGTTAGGACCTAATGACAACCTATCATATGCTATCATAATTGATTTGGACTATTGATATTGTTATGCAATCATTCACTATTTAGAAAATCATGTGGATTTTTTAAAATGTTATGGTGCTACAATGTGATCTTCATTTCTTATGGTGCAGTCAAAGTTTGCTATTATAGTGACATGATGAACAGTGTGACAATGTTGTGTGCTAGACATGAATCAGATATGTGTTTCATGTAGTATTATTTGGACCTTTCCTAGTGATATTTTTCTTTTATAGTAATATTATTTCTTCTCCTCTCAAGTACCATGGTCTATAGAGTGTTTTCTATACATGTTATCTCTATCACAGGTTCCCCATGTACTTCCAATGGTATGAAAGTTTCAAATCTCCATCAAGTGATTCTTGCATAGTGGTCCAAATACTCTTTCATATTCCTTCTGATATGCATTGACATTATTTTTATCCTTATGATACATGGAAGTGAATGAAGGTAAAGTAAAAATTTCTTTGGCATGTATTCTAGATAGTGGTGTGAATGATCATGATACAAAAAAGATAAAATCATAGTGGAGTAGTGTGTAGTTTGATCTTGCACAACATAGTTATTTTTTTATGTTCTTGTAAAATGAGCTTTTTGTTCATTATTTGATAATGGTATGCTCTTTTTAATCAATGACAGTCATCCTATTTTGTTGATAGTCAATATGGATCACTAGTATCATGCTTACATAATGCTTTCTCAGTCATATGAGAAAATATGTTATCTCCTTCATTTCTCAGTCACCAAGCAATTGGACTATTTATAGTGTGATACTTTACCTATTTCTTGAATACCTTCTTAGTCTTTCAGGAGGGTACTTTTTGTTGATAATATTGTGAAGGGAAATAAATGGGGTCTAACAACAATTCCCATATAAGTGATGGTCTTGACATTTTGACAATGTCATGGTATTTTTCTAGTGCTATTGACAAAATACAAGGCTTTTTATGTTTGTACTTCGCAATGATATTATGTTAATATGTTTTTTGATACAATGCAAGTTTCATGATAGATGTGACAGATAGGGGTTTTGACAAACTTGAGAGTGATATTTTGATAATTCTACTTCTAGTCAGGGGGAGTAAGTAACACTTTGTCATTTGATTTCAAAGGGGGAGTGATGGTGTGCAAGTAATTTAAGTTGACATAAGTTGACATCAATGCCAAAGGGGGAATTTGTTGGCATGGTTTTTCATTGATGTTCAATGTTGTTGCAAAGATTGAAGGATTTTGTTGGTTGATGATCATTGCAAAGTTCATTCATGAAAAATGATATGTTCATGTTCTTGGTGCATCCAAACGGTGCTTGTCAATTTAGTTCTTGATGTCCACCATGGATCTAAGATGTATTGATACTCATTATTCATTCATCTCAATAAGTTGCTTCATCTCATGGATTGATGACCACCATGGATATGCAAAGGTATTGTTGGTACTTGATGCATTCAAATATTTCATGGTATCATGGTATTAATGCTTCATGTATCTTTCAGTATTGCTTTAGGACAGGTAAAGAACTTTTTGATATATAATAATCAACCCCAAAATAATTGTTTTTGTTTCCTATTTGTTGATTGAGTTGGTTGGGTGATGTTTCTATGTTTTCAATGTCCTTCATTGGTTCAACATGCTTGAAAAATAGAGAACATGTATGCAAAAAAAACAAAGAAAGAACTTGCTTTTAAATATTAATTTCAAGAAACAATTCTTAGATTCTTTATAGGAAATTTTTTGAATTTACAAATGTATATCAGACCTTTTTACAAGTAAATCAAACTTAGGGAAATTTATATCAGACTTGGAATGTAGCATCAAACCATCCTTTAACTTGAAATGAACCAACCCACAATGACCAACTAAGTACCCCTTTCTTCCCCAACACCAAAGACCCCTATTTCAAACTCCAAGGATGGTGAAATAAGTCCCAATATGTCAACATGTTTGCACTATGCCTTAACACCTAGCAGTTATCAAGATAATCCCAATTATATCACCTTCACCAATGATGAGAGCCTTCACTCCAAGCCCTAAAATACCATTATATCCTCTCCACCCAGCTATAGATTAGATTAGCAGTAGTTTCAAAGCACCAACTCACTATACAAACCCATCCTCCATTTCCATCAACAAGGGCCACTTTAAGCAAGTCATGGACTTATGTTTTTGTCATCAAAAAATTCATCTCTCTAGGTAGATTGAGCTTTCTTTTAAAATCTAGCACTCAACCAAAAAAAGCATTCAAATACACATTGGAAATGCCTTTAGGAGAGTCAAGAATTGATCCAATACCCATTTTGAATTTCAAACCCAACTCTGAGATATGAGTGAAAATGTGAGTTCTGGGTTCAAGAAAGTTGTGCCCAAAAATCATGAAAATAATCACCAAAATGTAACTTAACCCTATCCAAATTGAATCAGTTCCTCCACAAGCCAAAAACACATAGCCCCACATCAAAAATGATCAAAAATACTAATTTATAATGTTTGTAATCTACAACTTTGAAGCTCAAATGGTGACCTCTGAATGAAATCACCCTTCACCAGCTTGAACAAGTCTCTCACTATTGAAACTGATCTTAGACAACAAGGTTTTTCATCCTTGAATCTATTTCAATGTCCTTTGGTAGCAAACCAATAGCACCTCACTAAGTTGTCAAATCATCCATAGAGAAAATGAGCTTCTAAAGAAGCTTTTAAAGAGTCTTCATCAAATTAGGAAGACCTCTAATGTGAAACCCTAAACCCAAGGTGAAATCCACAGCTTGAGACATTTTATCTTTTGATTTTATTTTAATCTCATCTCAAACATTAGCTTTATTTAAATTTTAACTCCATTTCCTCCTTAGGCATCCACCCCAAAATGAGCATTTTAAAATACTTTTGATTCTCTTTAAAACAACTTAAAGTCATTGCACTAGGAATCATGGTGCAAATTTTCTCCCCCTCGTGACCCTTCAAAGGAGAGATTAAATATTAAAATGTCTCAACCATAGAAACTGATGCCTCCACTGAAAAATGCTACTGAGAGATAACCTTGACTGGGTCTAGCTTACCCTAGATGACTTACTATTTTTAGAAAGTCCTAAAAATAGTAAGTAGCACCCTAAAACTCGAGCAAGAGAGAAACTATGGTGCTTGAAAGGGCCCACCAAGGACAGAAGCACAGTACCAGACTCCCTGCTTAAAACAACACTTACTAAAATATTAAGTGTATAGAAATCAAACCAAACTGAAAGAGGACGTCATAAATGGGGACATTACATGATACTTGTTTCATACCAAATGGGTTGCTTCATTTCAATGCAGTTAGTGACTTGGTGTTTATTGAATTGATGTGCAGTTAGGGTTTTTATTTTTTGAAGTTTTGCATACACTTTAACCTAAAACCCAAGGATCTAGAGTTTAAGAATTTTGAAGACCTTTAAAGCATGATTCACTTTATGATTTTTTTGCATGATGACTTGGTATCACCGATGAAGGTTAATTTAAGTGATAACATTAAGGTTTTGACCTCAATGAGAAACTAGTCCCTACTCCTAGTGCAACCAGCTAGACATGTCAATCTCATATGTTTAATCACTCAAAGCTAAATCAATGGATATCATTCAATTCATGGTTTAGCAAGATTAGTAGATCAAAGGTTCATTTTTAAAGTTGGATAATATCTATTTCCTGAATCTCAAATATTGATGGGTGTCTAATAGTTATTACCCACAGTTCTATTTGTAATTATTTTGTAAAGCAATGATCAATGGTCACCATGAAGGTGACAAACTGAAGATCAATGAACTATATTTAAAGTCTCTTTGAATTCCAATTGGCAAGTGATGGAAATTGAAGTTGATGTGAATTTTTCCATTATTTTTTATGGTTTTGATGTGGGAAGGAAATTGTTAGAAGTGAAAATTTTGATTGATGAATTAATGCAGTGGTATGTGTGAATAAGGGAGACGGAGTTTTGCTAATGCAAAGATAGAGCAATGGATTGTTTGGAAACAAAGTAACCCTCTGATTTTTGTTTATTTCTTCTCAAATTAATGGAAGTGGTGTGTGTTTTCCAGTGAGGCATATTTTTTTCCAGTGAGGCATAGAATGTAACCAATGAGGTTTTTGGCTTGTGACACTTAGTAAACTTTATTTTTAGAGTGGTTTGTAACCCTTTTAGGGTCTTCCACTCATAAATCTTGTGTTATGTCTCCCCTTGATGGTATTTCATATTATGTTTAATAGGTCATCATCTTTGTTCAGGTATCATGTTCTAATTTACATATCATTCTAACTCACTCAACATTCAATACCTATAATTGAAGTGTTTTCAATGGATTTCTTTGTATAATATATATATAAGTTAATTATTGAAATTTGGTTCCTCATCAAACCACTAATTCACTCCCCCTACTCACAGTGGTCTTGCACTCCAACACAAACACTAACCATTTCTTTATGCCAAAAACCTATCCACTTAATACCTTTTGCACCAACACCATGTGAACAAGTAATGAATGAACAACAAGGACTTTGAAATGAATATCAACAACCACTTTGTATGTAGATCACCAAATGAATGAACAACCTCTTTGAAACCAATCCATGACAACACAATGAAGTAACTCACTCTACATGTAATTAGAATCAAACAGTTTTCTCTTACCAACTCCATTTACCTTTGACATCAATGACAAACAACTGTTGGAGTTGAGAAAATACAACTTCATAGGAGCCCAGTGATCTCTGCAAGCTAAGAATACCTATTACAGGGAGAAGCAAAGAGAAGCAACATAGAAAATAGTAAAATGCTCAAAGATGTGGAGCTCTATATTCACCAAAATGTGTAAAAGAATAATGATACAAAAGAAAAAAATTCAAACACATATAGGTCAAAAAACCCTAAAAGGAAAACCCTAGGCTTGCACATTAATAATTAATAAAATAATTAATTATTATGCACCTAATGTTAGCTTAAGTGTAAAAGAGATAAAAGGGAACCTTGATTAATTAAACAAAGCTTCAAGAGAGATTACATTAGCTAAATTGATATTAATCAGAGAGGGATAAAATACAAAGATCAATCCTTATAAAAGGAAATTGTGCAACCCTAAAGAAACCCTAATAGGTAGACATTTAATAATTAATATAATTATTAAATTTCACAAAATGAAAACTAAAGTGAAATCTTAAGAGAGGAATAACGGTAACTTAATTAACATAATTAAGTTAAAACCTTTACTCTAACACCCTTTCTTTTTTGTCTCCATCTCTTCCTTTCTGTGATAGGTTATTTGCATGCAGGTGATCTTCGGGGTCTGTGAAGTTGGATTTCTCAACTTCTACAACAACATCAACAAAGTTCCCATCTAAAGTATGAACTAACATGGAATTTTGACCCAATTATTTAGGATGCATTGAATGAATGATGTGCAGTCAAACTCTTTGACCCATTTATGTATCAACTTACTCATACTTTCAATTGAAAAAGTGGAACAATGGTAAAACCTATAAGTTGGTCAAAAATAAATTAAAGGTAGAAGACTAAGTGGCTTCTGCTCAAAATAGAGTTGAAGAGGAAAGGGTATATCTAGGAAATGATGGTAGAAGAAAGGAAAACATTGACTAATCTACATGATATCCTTCAAATGGGATTTTTTTCTAGAAACTAAAATCAATAGATACATAGCTTAACGAAGTAGAGGAAGATACAAAAATTTTCACATGAGAACATTAGTATACATGCAGGAAAGCAGAATTAGTAAAATGAAAATCATACTCCCAAACAGGACTATCACTACTTGGTGTAGCCACAATAGGAGGGTCCTCAAAGAGTATGGTCTAGACCGTGCAGCAAGAGTCACACAATAGAAACAACATAGAATATGGAGGAAAATGTAGATTCAAACACTCTTATTATCAAAAATTTTAATTACAACTAGTCAGAAACATCCAAATTTATAGTTTGGGCTCACAGGCCTAATACACACATGCTCAAATACAATGTTCTTATATGCTCCCTATGCGAGCTGAAATCTTACATATCAAATCCTATATTGTAACTTAGCTACTTTCTTAATGATCTATTACAATGATTTATATCACATTCAGGGATCAAGAATATTTTGTGTTGGCCAAAGATTGTTACAATCTCCTATGAAGGAAAATGTAACGTGTGCATGAAGTAGGTCAGCCTTAAATTTGAATTTCTCCTTGATGGGTGCATAGGATGAAGAGTGGACCTATATTAAGGTTGGGGACACTCCATAGAACAATTTGAAACACACCTTAAGGATCTACAAATTATGGGAAGGATCCACAAGAGATCAAACTAGTCATTAGGTTCAAAACTGCTTGGTGCTCTGTTCTAGAAACTGCCACTTAATCAAGAAGTGATAACTTACTAGAAAAAGATCCAATTGACCTGAAATCTTGGAATAAGTAAAATGAACATTTCCACGATGCAAGTATAGATCTGCGGGGTCTGGTGAGAAAACATGATGAAATGTTGAATCTGCCAACTTGAACTAAACAAGAACAAACTGAAATGAAAATATTTTTTGTTGATGCAAGATTGCCAAGAACCAAGGATTCTCCTACATCAAACATCTAGGGGTGATTGAAAAGTGAGTCCCTCACTTTGCTAGGGGTAAAGGGAAACCAATACAATCTACCTCATCCTGAGTAATCCAAGAAGAATCCTCCACTGGTCTGCCCTTCCACTTCAAAAGATATTCTTTGTATTGTCTTCCACACATTTTCTTCCCATCTTTGGTATCCAAAATTTCTTCCATCTCATCTGATTGATGTTTAGGAAATTGTTTCCCCATTTATGCTTTACTGTCTTCACTGAATTTTGCTTCATGGTACTAATGTAGATCTGCAATATTGAATATAGGTGATATGCCCACTCCATATAGTAACTCTACTTCATATGCATTTCTTGAATCAAATTTCTTCAAAATATTATAGGGTCCAAACTTTCTCATCTTGAGTTTATTATATGTACCAACTGTAAATCTTTCCTTCCTCAAATACACCATCAATTCATGTCCAGCTTCAAACTCCTTATGTCTCCTCTTTTCATCTACTTGCTCCTTATACTTTTAGTTCATATCTTCCAATTGTTGCTTTACTTGAGTATGCATTTTCTTCATATGTTCTAAAAATTACTCTACTTCTACACTCCTTTTATATTCCTTACTAATGTCTCACAATTTTGATATACCTCTAGTATGAACTCCGATAACAATCTCAAAAGGTGTCTTTCTAGTACTCCTGTTCACTGAATTATTGTATGCAAACTCTGCTTGTGCAAGGACTAAATCCCAACTTCCGGTCTTCTCTCCAACCAAACATCTTAGAAAATTCCCCAAACTCCTGTTTACTACCTTTTTCTATCCATCAATTTGTGGGTGACAAGTAGAACTGAACTTTAAATCTATCTTTAACTTCTTCCAAAGTGTCCTCCAAAAGTAACCAACAAACTTTGTATCTCTATTTGAAACAATACTCCTAGGTAATCCATGCAATCTAACCACCTCCTTGAAAAACAAGTTTTCTACATGTACTACATCTTTTGCCTTCTTACAAGGTATGAAATGTGTCATTTTAGAAAATCTATCCACCACCACAAATATAGAATCATTACCTCTCTATTTATTTGGCAATCCAAGTATGAAGTCCATGTTGATATCTTCCCAAGGTCTCTATAGAACTATCAAAGTCTTATACAATCCAACATTCTAACTACTCCCTTTTGCAACTTGAAAAACTCTACAACTCTACACAAACTTCCTAACATCCTTATGAATCTGTGGCCAAAAGTAATTCTCACTTACCACTGCTACTCTCTTATCAATTCCAAAGTGTCTTGCCAATCCTCCACTATGTTTTTCTTTCACCAAGTTATCCCTCATTGAACTCTAGGGTATACACAACTGATTTCCTCTAAACAACATATTCTCCTAAATGAAATAATCCAACCACTAACTCCTATCCTCTAAGATTGGTTCTTTACAAGCTCTCCGAGGTTCTACAAAATCTAGGTATTCCTCATTACAAGTTCTTCAATTCATCAAATCCTAATACCTCCACTCTCATCTCTGCTAGTAAATTCCTTCTCCTACTCAAAGAATCAACAACTCTATTTTATTTTCCACTCCTATGTTTCAAAATAAAAGTATAACTCTGCAAGAATTCTACCCATCTCATGTTTCTATGATTCAACTTACCCTAACTATTCAAATACTGCAAAGCCTAATGATCTATATACAATACAAACTCCTTAGGAAACAAGTAATTCCTCCACTTCTTCAAGGCTTGAACTATGGCATAGAACTCTTGATCATATATTGAATATCTTCTCCTAGCATCATTCAATTTCTCACTGAAATAAGTTATTGTTCTTCCTTCTTGACTTAATACTGCTCCTATTGCATTTCCACTTGCATCATAGTCTACTTGAAATTCCTTACTAAAGTATGTTAAAGCCAACATAGGCTACTCAGTCACCTTCTATTTCAATAGAAACTAGCCAATCCATGAAATGATCTCACCTCTCCAATGCTTTCCAGTGTAGGCCATTCAATAATTGCTCTTATTTTCTCACGATTCATCCTCAATCCATAAATAGATATCACAAATCCCAGATATACCAATTCTTCCTTCATGAAACTACACTTCTTAATGTTTATCAGCAATTTTTCTTCTCTCAACCTCTATAAAACTTGTATTATATGCAACAAATGTTCCTCCCTAGTCTTATTGAAAATCAAGATGTCATCTAAATAGACAATCTCAAACTTACCCAAGAATTTCTTCAATACCTCGTTCATTAGCCTCATGAAAGTAATTGGTGCATTTGTTAGTCCAAAAGGCATCACCAACCATTCATACAATCCTTCATTTGTCTTGAATGTTGTCTTCCACTCATATCCTTCTCTTATTCTAATTTGATGATACCCACTCTTGAAATCTGTCTTTGTAAATTACTTAGCTCTACTCAAACAATCCATAATGTCATCCATCTAGGGAAAAGGAAATATATACTTCACTATGATCTTGTTTATGGCTTCGGAGTCTATACACATCCTCCATCTCCATCCTTCTTAGGTGCTAACATAGCAGGTACTGCACAAGGACTTAAGCTTTCTCTGATCAAACCTTTCCTGAACAACTCTTGCACTTTTCTATTCAAATATTCATTCTCTGTAGGTTTCATCCGATGTGCTACTTTATTAGGAAAACTAGTTCCAAGAATCAAATCCATGCAATGACTAATACTCCTCATAGGTGGTAATCCATCAGGTACATTATCTGAAATGATCTCTTCATATTCTTCCAACAACTCCTTTATCTCCTCTGGTTGTTCTTCTACATGCTTCAAGTCTTCAGTCTTCTTAGGAACCAAGGAATAGCACATATTCTCATGTCTCAATCCATCCAAAAATATCCTTCCATTGACCAAACAAATTCTAGCATTCTTACAAACCTCAACCTTAGGAACATCCTCCAATGGTAACAAAGTCTACTTCATCCCATTAGCAACAATGGTATATGTTTTCTTCCCATCATCTATAGCCTGTCTATCATACTACCAGTGTCTTCGCAAAAAAAAATGTCATACATCCATAGGCATGATATCAGACAAAACTTTGTCATGATAATTTCCTATCTTCAATTTCACCAAACATTTTTCACTTACCAATACCTTATGCTCATCTTGAATCCACACTATCTAATAGGGTTTCAAGTCTTTCAATATTTCTAGCTTCAATTTGGTAACCATTTCTTTAGAAACCAGGTTCTTAGAGCTTCCACTGTCAACAATCAATCTGCAACATTTCCTAGCTACCTTGCATCTAGTTTGGAAAAAATTCTTTCTCTACAACAGTTCATGCTCCATCTCACTTTGACATAATAGTCTTTTGTTCACCTACACTTCACCCTCTTCTAATTTATTAGATGATCTGGCATGATCTTCATCAATAAAGGTTGTTCTTCTACTATTCTCTATCTTTTTGCTTGTCTCTCCTTGATTACATTCAAATGTTCTATGTCCTCCACCACACTTGAAACAAGTTCCCCTGAATACTCTTTCTCCTGTCCTTTTTCATCTTTTCTATTACCCTCATTCCGATAACCACCATATCCTCCTCTCTGGTAAGATTTTCCATCATCTCTAAAGTACAAATTATCATTCCTACTGACTTCCTTATCATTATTCTGATCTAAAAAAGTTCCTCTTCCTCCTCTAGTAAAAATTCTTCCTCTCTAAAATCTTCTACCTCTTCCTCTTTGTCTCTACTCATGTCTTTTATTCAGCTTCTCTTCTTCCTTTAGGGCACATTGATATGCCTCTTCCACACTTAATAACTTGATCAAACTAATCTCATCTTGTATAGATGGTTTCAAGCTATTCACATATCTAGCTACTTGTTCGACCTCATCCTTTCAATGTCTAGATCTGATATTCAACTTGTAGAACTCCTTAGTATACTCTATCACACTTAACACCTGCTTTAAATTCTACAACTTCTAGAACAAACTGATATAATAATCTGCAAGCAAAAACTGTCTTTAACTTATTCGCCATCTGATCCCATGATTTTATCTTCTCCTTTCCTCTTCTTTGCCTATCTATCTACAAATGTTCCCACCAAAGGGATGCATGTCCTTTCAACTTTGCGCAAGTGAATTTCATCTTCTTGTCTTCAAAAATACCTTAAAAATCAAAATACTTTTCCATCTCCATTATCCAATCAAGCAATTCATCTGAATCCAACTTACCATTATAATCTAATGGATTGAAATGTGGTCTAGTATTTACTCTGGTTAGAGCTCTTATGAACCTCTCTTCTCCCTGATCCAAGCTAGGATGATCTTCTCTTTCCCTTTCTTCGTGTACTTCTACCTCTACATCACTCACATCATCAACTAGTCGACCTCTCCTTTGGGTTGTTTTGACTGCTTCTAATCTAGTAGCAATTCCTCTCAACATCTCCATTATAGTTGGGTTTTCATTTCCATGCACTCCATTTCCTCTAACATTTCTTCTTCCCACCATCTTTACACAAGTCCTCTATAGCTAAAGGTCAAATCCTTAGTCCACCACCCCACAACAAATCTTCAACGGGACTCTATAAACTCTGACAATCTCTCATGGAATGAATCTTGCTCTGATACCAATCTGGTGCAGCCACGGTAGGAGGGTCCTCAAAGAGAATGGTTTGGACTGTGCAATAATAGTTGCACAATAGAAGAAACACATAATATGGAGGCAAATGCAGATTCAAACATTCTTATTATCAAAAATTTCAATTACAATTAGCTAGAAACATCGACATTTACAGTTCGGGCTCACAGGCCTAATACACACATGCTAAAATACAATGTTCTTAATGCGAGCTGAAATCTTACATATTAGATCCTATATTCTAACTTTGTTGCTTTCTTAATGATCTATTACAATGATTTATATCACATCTAGGGATAAAGAATCTTATGTGTCAACCAAAGATCATTACAATCTCCAATGAAGGAAAATGTAACGTGTGCATGAAGTAGGTCGGCCTTAAATTTGAATTTCTCCTCAACAGGTGCATAGGATGAAGTGTGGACCTAAATTAAGGTTGGGGAAACTCCATGGAATAATTCAAAACACACCGTAAGGATCCACAACTTACAAGAAGGATCCACAAGAGATCAAACTAGTCGTTAGGTTTGAAACTGCTCAGTGCTTTGTTCTAGAAACTGCCACTTAATCTGGAAGTGATAACTTGCTAGAAAAATATCCAATCAACTAGAAATATTGCAATAAGTAAAATGAAAATTTCCACATTGCAATTATACATCCACAAGGTCTAGTGAGCAAACATGATGAAATGTTGAATCTACCAACTTGAACTGAACAAGAATTGAAATAAGAAAAAACTAAAATGAAAATATTTTTGGTTGATGCAAGATTTCCAAGAACCAAGGTTGCTCCTACATCACTACTCATCCACTTGAAATATGAGTAGAAGCAGTAAGATACTTTAATGATATACTTTCAAAATTCATCTTAGAGGATATGGCCCAAATGCTTGATTGTATCTCATCTTCAGTTATATGCAAACTATAATAAACTAATGGTCCCAGGTGTAGAAGGGGAAGTTAGAACAACATTGGTCAATTTTAAAAGAGAAAATCTTGGATCCAATGGATTCCCAGTTGGATCATATTAAAATTTATGGAAAATTGTTAAAAAATATATATTATCAAAATTGTACATGAATCTAAAATGAAAAAGTTTATTCTAGAGGAATGAACACTACTTTCCTTGCTCTAATTCCTAAAAATTTGCATACCAAAAAATTTTAAGCTTATCACTCAATTAGTCTATTTAATATGGCATATAAAATTTCAAAAGTTATAGCCAATAGGTTGAATATTGTTCTCAGTAATTACATCTAAGGAACAAGGCAGTTGCATGAGTGTTAGAAAAATCATTGATTGGGTAATCCTTGCTGATGAAACCTAACACACTCACAAAACATCAATAACGAATGGTGTTCTCATCAAATTATATATAGACAAGGCCTACAATAGACCACAAGGTACTTAAAAATGGTTTCATTTAGATAGAAATGGAGGAAATTGTTTAATAAATGCTACACAACACCCAAATTTTCCATTCTTATAAAAAAGTGTCCTAATTAACACCTTGAAATCCTCCAAAGGCATCTGACAAGGCAACATTATCTTGCCTTACATATTTATTATCATAGTAGAAGGACTAGGAAAAAGAATAAAATGGGATGGCAAAGAATATTTAATAAATGGCATTAGCATAACAAGAGTTATGAAAATCTTACCCACCCACATTTTATTATAGATAACCAAATTGTTGTTGAACCATTGGTGAGGCTAGAGAGATCAAACAAGTGTTCTTGTCTCAAAGGACTAGAAGGGATTTTAAACTTGATGGGAGGATCACAGAAATTTACTTGGGTATGCCATTCTTGACTCATAGTAGTAAATAGGACCACTGGAAACTATTAAATGAAATGTTCCAAAATAAATTAAGTGGTACAGTAAATTCCTAACATAGGAATTAAAAATAGTCAATTGTTACAATCAACTATTCAAACTCTATCCATATATCTTGTGTCAATCATAAAGGTCCTTGCTTATCATAATAACAAAAATCAACATAATATATACAAAATTCTTGTGTACTAGCACAGCCTAAAAGGATAGATTAGGTTTACTTGGATGGATTAAGGCATGCAAACCAAAAAGCATGGACAAGGTCTAACTTTAAAAAACAATCCCATCACAAATTAGGTGTTGGGTGAGAAATTGGTGTGGAGGATATGTTGATGTTGACAACCAATGGATCAAAACACCTAGAAGCAAATACCTATGATCAAATGAATCTAGAGAGGATGATCTATAATTAATCTAGAGTCTATTGGAAATAAAAGTGAGGAATACATATCAGAGTTCTAAGCCCCAATAATTCTCTATATGTTGTGTGTATACCCCAAAAGCAATAATAATAGAATCATTAAAGTTTGGTTTAGAATGCAGTATATATACTTAATACATTAATAAGAAACATGAACAATATCCATCCTATAGTAGATGACTCATTGCTTCACTAAATTTTGTATATTGATATATTCAGTCTTTCATTACATTCATCTAAATTTATCTCATATAGATTTGGCTTCTACTTTATGTTAGTCAATAGATTATGCACTATCTAAAATTCTCAATTTTCCTCTATTGCCCAATCCTAGAGATAATCACCAACCAATAGTTGGGTTTATTATTTTAGTGTGATATTTTTTCTCTTAATTTTATGAGGTACAAGTCCCTCACCTAATAGGAAAATATGTTCTTTTTTAATTTTAAAACTTTAATATGGGTATACTCTAAAAAGAAACAAATGCCAAAATACAAGAATTAACAAATATTTATAAAGTGTTACCACTGAATCCTTATTGAGTAAGATATCATTGTGAGAAAGCAATACAAACATAGACTAATTGAAAAATGATTTTCACACTCACATAGAAATGCAATAATCAACGAAGTCAATTCCAATGCATAGATTAGAATAGATTTCATTCATTGACCCAAAATTGTAGGCTCACAAACATACAGCCTTCAAGTTCAAATTATCTTTTATCTATTTGCTTTCAAAATTTTCTTAGAGAGTTATTTTCAATGAAATTATAGCTTATATATACAATTCATAAGCGTAAATTCTTCTTGAAAGTAACTAAAAAGGAGAAGTTAAGAGTTCCTTGAATTTCTTAGGACTTTAACATTCTTTTACAAAATCAAATCAATTATAGCAAGAGGAACTATTGAGGTGGCACACTATCGACGTTCCCTTCTTGTGATGACCAAGAAGCTTTCATGGCAATTTTGGCCTTATATGTGTGGAATACTTTGATTACGAGAGGTGCCACACTATGATGAGGAATAATTCCATTTTTAGTTCTTAGTTTCCACAAAGATCTATTTCCTCAAGCTAAGTATACTTTTCCAAAAATTGTCATTGCATGTCCAAGGAATTGGCATAAAGACAAGTCAACACTAATTAATCTCCTCATGATTTCCACATTAAAAAAAAAATCATAGAGATGCTTGATCAATTCCTTGAATTTTCCATTTAGTGTTTCTACATTCTCATCTTAAGAATCATCTTCTCTTTGGAGGTGAATGTCTATGCTCCAAAGGTTCTTCTAAATATCAAAATTCATTTTATTACACTATTTAAGAAATTTTCTTTACGCCGGTATGTTATGCTTCAAAAATGAGAGTTTCCATTCAACACTTTTCTTCCATATAAATCATTTTCTATCCTCATTTTTTGGTAAAATCTGCTCGGCTACCAATTTATCTGACCCTTGACATGCATTGATCTATCACTGTCAGCATGAATACCAAACCATTGTGACCTTGTATGCCAAACCTTTGTGAAGAAAACTATGAATGCAGAACACCATACTTTTGTCAAGGAAACAACAATATAACATAAAAGAATTGATATTGTAAATATCATTGACTTACTAATAGATCACAGTCCAAAGATCCATAAAACATTGAAAAAATTAAGCAAGAATTACCACCAACACTTGAATGAAGACAACCAAAAAATTGAGCATTATGCAAGCAATTCAACAGTGACTATCAAACATTATGCATTGAGTATCTATACACGGTACTTCACTTTGCATCCAAATCACTAAGCAGATACACTGAACTTATGCAAGAACAAAGAGAATAGTAGAGACCACTGCACAACATGACTATCCCAATGCAAAGCACTATATTTTTTTGAAACCATTGTGATATCTAACAATCAACACCATTTTGACCAAGCAACTTTGTGATATCCAACAACGAAAATCATACCACCATGAACAACATCACCAAAACACCATTACTGAATCAACACTTCAATCACAATGAAACAACTTTGTGCAGCAACTCTTTGAGATCAAATCCAATCACCAAGAATTATAAACATGTATCTTTTAATATCAATGACAAACCAATTATCTTTGACATGACTAAAAAAAGAATCTTTCAAACCAACAAGCATCAACACTTTCAAATCATGAGCAAGTTGAGCAAGTTCACTAGTAATCATCAACAGATAAATTCATGCATAACATTGTATTTTAATCACTATTCTTAACACGTACAAACCAAATATAACTAAACATGGCACTCACAAACTTAATTGTCAATAGATTGCATAATATGTCTTCATGGTGGGCTAACAACCCTGATTATCTTCTTGATGAAACCTCTTTGTTATTTTCTATGGGCTTTGTATGATACATCCAAAATCAACTCCCCCTCAACTCATGCTATCCTTTATGCAATTATGGATATCTCTTGTACAGCATGCACAATCTTAGGTTCTTCTTTCTCTTTCTCTTCTTTTCTTCTCCAAACTTTCATAGTGCTTGTCTTCTTGTAATGATTACAAAAAATGGCAGTGTGACCTAGATGGTTGTATTTATAACAAGGGAAATTACTTCTTCTATTTGACCATTCATAAGAACTCTTATTCCATCCAACTTTCCTTTCATGCATCCAAAACTCTATTGCTCTATGATTAAATTCATTACATGAATAGCAATAACCATGAAAATATTTTTCACACCTCATAATTTGATGATGTATCGAATGAAAGGATTTTTTGAACTTGTTCTTGTTGGCTCGTGCATGAGTATTTTTTTTTTCTTCTTTTCTTCAATCTTAGGAGTAGTAGAATGATATTTTATATCTATTTTCTTCCTAGAAGTTTCTCTAACTTTAGAACTCTATCCTTTTTCAAAGCCTAAACTAGTAGTATCCTTGTGAACATTTTGTTTACCCAAGAGATCTACTAACTTCTCACTATTGTCACACATATATAGCCTTTTCCTCAAGGCTACAAATTATGCCTCTACAGCATAACACTCATTTTATTTGGTGTCTAACTCCATTTTGGTGACTTCTACAACTCTCTTGTTCTCTTCAAGTTGAAGTTTTAGATCTACAACTAATTTTTCAGACTCATTACCCCTACTGATCATATTTTTCAATATCCTTTTGGGTCTAATTTCTTTGCACTACTACCTCCTTTTTGAGTTTTTTTATTTCACCAAGAGCACATCTCAATTCTCCTTCAAAATCAACCTCTTCTTTATTATTATCAAATTAATCTTCACCCTTTTCTTTCTTATTTTCACTTAGACTAATAGTAGTCATATAAAAAAAATTCTCTCCTTCTTCAATAGAATCTTCTAAACAACTATCTATTACACCAACTTCCTTAATGAATAGACTTTTTTTCTTTTTGAAAGATTTTTTCCTTTTAGGATTATACATTTTTTTCTTTCCTTGTCTCCTACTATCCTCTTCATCTCTTTTAGGATATTTATAGGCACATTGAGCAACATAATGTCCTATCTTACCACAACTGAAATAGTTGAATGGAAGCTTCTTCTTATACTTTCCTAGCCCTTTCTTCAATATGCTTACAAAGGTGGATTCTTTGTTATTCAATTCCTCTAAATTAGAATTTATATCTTTTTCCTTTTTGATAGATTTAAAAGAAACATCTTTTCTTGTGGAGTCATCATTATAAATTCTCATCTCATAAGCAATAAATGTGCCATTAAGTTCATCTAAAGTAAGTTTATTTATATCTCTCTCTTCTACAACAGACACCCTGGAATTACTTATATGTTAGTGATCTTATTACCTTCTTGACCACTGCTTTTTCTTCCAAGGACTCACCAGGACCATAGATAGCATTTTCTATATCTTGAACTCTTAGAATATAATCACCAACCTTCTCATCTTCATTCATTCTTAGTCCTTCAAATTTGGCTCTAACAACTTGTAACTTGGCTTCTTTGACCTTTTCATCACCCTAATAGATACTAGATACCTTTTCCTAAACAACCTGTGTAGATTTAAAATACATAATCTTGACAAGTATATCATTATTCAATCCAAAACATATGACATTATTGTCCTTTGCATTACACTCATTGGCCTTTTTCTCATTTGCAGTGAAAGGTTCCTTGGTAGTAGCATACTCATTCTCTACTTCTTCCCAAACATCATAACCTACAGAAGATTGGTAGGACTCCATTCTAAATTTCCAAAAAACATCACCAACACCATCAAATAGTGGTACTTTGAAATTAGAATAGCCTTCATGATTAGCCATGATAAGTACTCCACTACCATGATCTCCTAAGTTGATTAAACTTATGCAAGGAACCTAAGGCTCTAATACTACTAATTAGAATACTTGACCACTAAGAGGAGGGGGGTGAATCAATGGTCTAATGAGGAAAAAAAATTTATCAATTAACTACAAAGAGATCCATTGAAAACACTTCAAACATTATAGGTATTGAATGTTGAGTGAGTCACAAAGATATATAAATTAGAACATGATACATGAAAAAATATGACCTAATAAACACAATATGACAAACCATCAATAGGAAACATAACACAAGTATTATGAGAGGAAAACCCTAAAAGGGTGAAAAACCACTCTAAAAATAAAATTTATTAAGCCTCACTGGTCAAAAACCTCACTGGTTACATTTTATGCCTCGTTTCCAACACCTCACTAGTATCAAGTTATATGCCTCACTAGCAATACCTCATTGGTATCAAGTTCTATGCCTCACTGGTAATATTCTACGCCTAACTAGCAACACCTCACCAGTATCAAGTTTTATGCCTCACTGTTATCAAGTTCTATGCATCACTAGTAATATTATATGCCTCACTAGAAAAACCTCACTGGTTTCAAATTCTATACCTTATAGGAAAAATAATATGTCTCACTAACAAAAAAAACCATACACCACATTCATCAATTTCAAAAGAAAAAAACAAAAAATCAGAGGATTACTTTATTTCAAGACAATCCACTACTCATGTGATCTATCTATGTATCAACAATTCAACAAACATCATCTCCCCTATTCACACATTCAACCTTTCAAGATATAACTCTTCTTGAACAAGAATCTCCTTATTTCATCAAACACAAAATTTGCTACACATCTAGCCTAGCAATGAGAAAACAAGAACAATAAAAAGATATGACTCTTTATTACATTTTCAGCTACAAACATCTGAGCATTTCCACATTAAGAACTAACACACTCCCAAAAAAATACAAAATATTCTTGTAAGCACAATTTTCACTTCTCTCAAAGACACATATTATTCAAGCCTTTTCTCTTTAATCATATCATTGTTTTGTTCAAAACAAAGCACACTATATGAACCACGGTGATTTAATAGCATTGTATATCACTATTATTCTTGTTTCCATTGTAATGTCTTTATCGTATAGACTTTTGACAATGATTCAACTCTTATATACTCATCTTCTCACATCAATGATAACCTATTCATAAAGGATACTTTATATTCAAAAAAACTGATTCAATAAACCTCATATACACATTCTTCCTTACCATGTATATGCAAACATACAGCATTTTCAACTATACTATACTTACACAGTAATGTCCAAATACATGTTAACTTCCATTCTCATCACCTACTTGTTAGAATTTCAACAAACTTTAAATATAATCCATTGATCCATAATTTGGAACCTTATTGTGATTGTTGATCATATGCTCTACAAAAAATTTACAAAACTAAACTGAAGGAAAAGACTATCAAACACTTGCCAAATTGAAGCCTCCTGTAATACCCATTGGCACGATTAAATAAGAACCCTTGATTTTTTTCTCCCACCAAGTTATAAATTAAAAAAAAGTCATTGATTTCCTTTGGGTGATATAACATAAGTTATTAACTTGCTAATCTAGTTAAGCCAAGTAGGGTTGACATCTGATGAGTTTAAAACCCTCAAAACACAACTAAAGTTCCTTTCCACTAGTTACAATAAGTTGCCAAAGAAATATAACAAAATGTAAACCTTTAATGCAAAATATTATGCTTTTGAAATTGGTTTATATCCTTGTATAAGCATGAAGATCTCATCAACAAAATGTTGGCATGGTTTGTCATTGATGTCAAAGGTTTCTACAAATGTTGAAGAAGTTTGTTGGTTGATGATCATTGCAAAATTATTTCATGAAAAATGATATGTTCATGTCATTGGTGCATCCAAAATGTTCTTTTCCATTCAATTCTTGATGTCTGCCATGCATCTGAGAGGTATTGATACTCATTGTTCATTTATTTGTGTAAGTTGTTTCATCTCATGGATTGATGACCACCATGGATTTGCAAAGGTCTTATTGGTACTTGATGCATACAAATATTTCATGGTATCACGGTATTAATGCTTTATGTATCTTTCAGTATTGCTTTAGGACAAGCAAAGAACTTGTTGATACTTGCTTCATACCAAAGGGGTTACTTCATTTCAATGTAGTTAGTGATTTGGTGTTCAATGAGTTGATGTGCAATTAGGGTTTTTGTATTTTAAAGTTTTGCATACACTTTAACCTAAAACCCTAAGATCTATAGTTTAAGTCTTTTGAAGACCTTTAAAGCACAATTCACTTTATGATTTGTTTTCACAGTGAATTGGTATCACTGATCAAGGTTAATTTAAGTGATAACATTAAGGGTTTGACCTCGATAAGCAACTGGTCCCTACTCCTCGTGCAACTAGATAGACATGTCAATCTCATATGTTTAACCACTCAAAACTAAATCTATGGAAATCATTCAATTCATGGTTTGACAGGATTAGCAAATAAAAGGTTCATTTTTAAAGTTGGAAAACAACTATTTCCAGAAGCTCAAACATTAATAGATGTCTAATAGTTATTGACCACGGTTTTGTTTGTAACTATTTTGTAAAGCAATGATCAATGGTCACCATGAAGGTACCAAACTGAAGATCAACAAACTATATTTAAAGTCATTGAATTCTAATAGGTAGGTGATGGAAATTGAAGTTAATGTACATTTGGTCATTATTGTGTGTGGTTTTGATGTGGGAAGGCAGTTGTAACAAATGCAAATTTTCACTGATGAATTAGTGCAGTGGTCTGTGTGAATAAGGGAGATGGAGTTTTACTCATGTTGAGATAGAGTAGTGGATTGTCTAGAAATACAATACCCTTTGATTTTTGTTTGTTTCTTCTGAGATTAATGGAAGTGGTGTTTGTTTGCTAGTGAGACATATTTTTTTTCCAATGAGGCATATTGTATTTCCAGTGAGGCATATTTTTTTATAATGAGAGATAGGATGTAACCAATGAAGTTTTGCTAGTGAGGCATACAATGTAACTAGTGAGTATTTTCCAGTGATGCATAGAATGTAACTAGTGAGGTTTTCCTAGTGAGGCATAGAATGTAACCAGTGAGGTTGTTGGCCAGTGAGGCATAATAAAATTTACTTTTAGAATGGTTTTTCACCTTTTTATGGTTTTCCACTCATAAATCTTGTGTTATGTATCCCCTTACTGGTTTGTCATATTGTGTTTAATAGATCATCTTTGTTCGATATCATGTTTTGATTTATATATCATTGTGACTCACTCAACATTCAATAGCTATAATATTTGAAGTGTTTTCAATGGATTTCTTTGCAAAATACAAATAAGTTAATTATTAAAATTTTGTTCCTCATTAGACCACTGATTCAACAGCCCCTCTTAGTGGTCCTATACTCCAACAAGTGATATCAAAGCCTTAGGTTCCTTGCAAAATTTTAATCAACTTAGGAGATCCTGGTAGTGGAGTACATATCATGGCTAATCAAGAAGGTTATTCTACTTTCAAAGCACCACTATTTGATTATTTTGGTTTTTCTTTTTGGAAATTTAGAATGGAGTCCTACTTATCTTCTCTAGGGTATGATGTTTGGGTAGCAGTAGAGAATGAATACACTTCTACTAAGGTTCCTTCCACTGCAGATGAGAAAAAATCCTATGATTATAATGCCAAATCCAAAAATTCCATATGTTGTGGATTGACTAATGATATACTTATCAAGATTGTGGATTGTAAATCTATGAATGTTGTTTGGAATAAGTTATCTAGTATCTATCAACGTGATGAAAAGGTCAAAGAAGCCAAGTTACAAAAAATAAAATCCAAATTTGAAATACTAAGAATGAATAAAGATGAGAAGGTTGTTGATTAGCTTCTAAGATTTCAAGAGATAGTCAATGTTATCCATGGTCTTAGTGAGTCCTTGGAAGAAAAAGCAATTTTCAAGAAGGTACTAAGATCACTAACATCTAAGTATGATTCCAAGGTATCTACTGTAGAAGAGAGGGATATAAATAAACTTACCTTAGATGAATTTCATGACACATTTACTAATTATGAAATGAGAATTTATAATGATGACTCCACAAGCAAAAATGTTGCATTTAAATCTATCAAAAAGGACAAAGAGATAAATTCTAATTTAGAGGACTTGAATGAAAAAGAATCCACCTTTGTAAGAAGATTGAAAAAAGTATCAAGAAAGTATAAGGAGAATCTTACATTCAAGTGTTTCAATTATGGTAAGATAGGACATTATGCTACTCAATGTCCTTATAAAGATTCTTAAAATGATGAAGAGGATAGTAGGGGACAAGGAAAGAAGAAACAATATAATCCTAAAAGGAAAACTCTTTTAAAAAGAAAAAAAAGTCTATTTGTTAAGGATGATGATTTAATACATTGTTGTTCAAAATATTCTATTAACAGAGAGAAAACGTTATCACTAATGTTATTCTAAGTAAAAATCAAAAAGAAAAGAGTTAAAATCAGTCTAATAATAATGAAGATATTAAAAATCCGATCAGCAGGGTTAATGAGTATGAAAAATTAGTTGTAAATATAATAATTCAACTTGAAGAGAACAAGAGGGTTGTAGAAGTCACCAAAATAGAGTTAGACACCAAATAAAACAAGTGTTATACTTTAGAGGCAGAATTTGTAGCCTTGAAGAAAAGGCTAGATATGTGTGACAACAGTGACAAGTTAGTAAATCTCTTGGGTAAACAAAAAGGTCACAAGGATACTACTAGTTTAGAATTTGAAAAATGGTAGAGTTCTAAAGTTAGATAAATTCCAAGGAAGAAAATAGATCTAAACTATCACTCTACTACAACTAAAGATGAAGAAAATAAGAAGACAATAGAAAGTGTTTCGACACAAACCAACAAGAATAGATTCAAATTTTCTTTTTATTCAAGAAAGCATCAAATGTTCAGGTTTGAAAATTATTTTCATGGTTATTATTGTTATTCATGTTGTGATTTTTTTCAAAGAGAAATAGAGTGTTGGATGCATGCAAGAAAATTTGGATGGAATAAGAGTCCTTATGAGTGGTCAAATAGAAGTAAGGTCCTATGTTATAAATGCAATCATCTAGATCACACTGCAAATTTTTGTAATACACAAGTAAGAAATGATGTTTTTGGATTTTCAAGAAGATGTAATTCTTTTACTTCTCATGATGGTAACAAGATCATATTCTATAGGTGCAATAAGTTTGGATATAAAGCACAGTATTGTAGAAGTAATTTAATGGAACCATTTAATCATCACAAGAAGACAAGCACTATGAAATTTTGGAGAAGAAATCAAAAGAAAGAGAAAGAAGAATCTATTCTTGTGCATGTTGCACAAGAGACATCCATGACTACATAAAGAATAGCATGAGTTGAGGGGGAATTGATTTTTGATGTATCAAAATAACCCCATAGTCAACAACAAAGAGGTTTGATCAAGAATAAAATCAGGGTTGTTAGTCCATCATGAAGACATATTATGAAATCTATTGACAATTAAGTTTGTAAGTTCCATGTTTAGTTATATTTGGTTTGCAGGTGTTAAGAACACTGATCACAACAGAATGTTATGCATCAGTTGTTTTGTTGATGATTGTTGGTGAACTTGCTCAACTTTCTCATGATTTCATAGTGTCAATGCTTGGTAGTTTCAAATATTCTTTTTTCAATTATGCCAAAGATACTTGGTTTGTCATTGATTTTAAAAGATACATGTTTATAATTCTTGGTGATTGTCTTTGATCTCAAAGAGTTGCTACAAATAATTGTTCATTGTGACTGAAATGGTGATTCATTAATGGTGTTTTGGTGATGTTCATGGTGGTATGATGTTCATTGGTGGCTATCACAAAGTTTCTTGGTCAAAATGGTGGAGGGAAAGATATTAATGTAATGGCTTCAAAAAAATACAGTGCTTTGCATTGTGATAGTGTGCGATATAAAAATGGCCCCTTGTCATTTTCATGGCCTTTTAGGTCTTGTTTCATGGTGTTGGAAATATTTTGCTCTGATTTTATGTTGTAACATGGCTTGAACATGCATATTTAGGTACTAAAATTCAAAGAATGGTGTCTTGTGAAGGTGTTGTGAAGTGTTGTAAGAAATTTCTACACTCTTCTAGACTCTATTCATTGAAATTCACCTAAAAATCACATTTTCGTCACTAATCAAATCCTATTTTGAAGTGTTGTAAAGTCTTGTAACAAGCTTTCATGCTTTTCTAAGCATATTTTCACTATTTATCCCTTTCTCATGCTTTATTTGGTCCCTTTATGCCCTCATATGACTTAATTAAGTGTATTTTTTAATATTATCCTGACAAACAACATAAAATACAACATATTTCTCGACAAATATTTTCAATTCCTAGGTGGGACCCATTCGCCATGGGTGGTGAATGAGTCCCCCTTGGCCCCAAATTCAAAACTTATAAAATTTACTTTCAGATTTTTATTCAAAAACACTTGATGTCAGCCTATGATGAGGTATGAATGGGTAACTAAGGCACAATAATTTATAAATAAGTGATTTTTAGCTCATTTTACATCCTCCAACATTCGCATATCATATTCAAGCAATCTCAAGCATTCAAGCATTTTACATCTTTTCAAGCACTTTGAAGCATCCATTGACATTACTTTAGACTTGTATCATCAAGGGTTTGGTAATTTGATAGCATTTTCATGTTGTTATTTTATCATTCTCTTTCATTTTATTGTTTCATTAAGGGTTTGATTACCAAAAGTGGGGTTTGACCAAGGCAAACCCCTATTCACTAACCCTCAACCATTTTTCCCCTAGTGCATGTTTATTTGCAACCTTTTGTGTGCAGATTTGAAAACCTTTTAGGTGTTGAAGATTGGTTTACAAGTCAACTCAAGTGTATTTCAAGCTTGGAGAAGGTTTTTTGTCCATTTCCTATAGAATTGACTTCGACAACCCAACAAAAAGTGATTTCCAGATCTGGTGTTGCAAGGTTGTGTGTTGATTTTTTAGAAATTTGGGAGAGGACTAATTCACCACTAGTGGAAAATGAGTCCCACCTTAGGACTACAAATCTAAATTTTGTCAAATTTCATATCCCGACAGTCAGAAACTAGCTTCCAACACTTTTTCACGAGGCGGAGGACTAATTTGTCACCTTGGGTGAATGAGTCCCACTGTGAAAATTTAGTGATTTCAGTCAGCATCAACAACATTCCAAATTCATCATACTTCACCCAGATGCACTCAAATTCATCTCATTTCTTTCTATTCTACATATTTTCTTTATTTACTTCATTGTTTGAATATCAGAGTGTGTTTTCAAACATAGTTTAAATCTCACTTTTGCATTCATATTCATTCATTTAAATTATTCAATTGTATTTAGCTTAGAAAAAATTACACACATCCTAATTTGAATGAACCATTAGCATTTTTGGCTCGTATCTCTCTCCTTTTAGGTGAAAAACCCTAAGAGTGCAAGAGAAGTCTTAGGAACCCAAAAATCAATGGTTCATTTTGGTGAACCCAACTTTTGAACACTCTTTCATTTCTTATTTCATTTTTATTTTCATCCTAGATTACATTTGCATTAACATTCAATTAGGAAATTGTTTTTTTTTTTGCATTCTAGGCATTTTCATATTGCATTAGTGAAAGCTTTGTTTAGAATTCATTTTTGCATTGCATCTTATTGAAAAAAAATAAAAATATGCATTCTGCATCTTTGATAGCATTCTATAGAGCATTAAAATCATCTAAAAATTTCTGAAAAAAAATGAAAAAAACATCATACTCAGACTCATTCACCACCCAGGGCGAATCAACCCCTCTACACTTTTTAAATAGCATTTCTAAAAAAATTCTGGCATTTGTTTGCACTTCTATTTTTTGTGGTTAGATCTTTGTTACAGTTAGCAAAAAAAAATTTATTGACCTTTTAGAGCTCTTCGATTAGCTTACATTTGCATCAACCCATCCTTTGTGGTCCTTGTATGAGTGTTTGGTGCCTCGTTGATAATACTTTAGTGAGAAGAAGTTCTAGACTCATGGCATCCCGTGATAGCACTTTTGTTGTGGACCTTGGGATCTCATGAGCTCTTACTCCTAGTATGGACAATGGTGCATTAGGCACTAACAATACCACTTCCATGCCTTCACCTTTCCATCCAATAAATGTTGAAACTCAAAAAATTCCCTCCCACAAGAAAAAGTCATTAATATTCATGAGGATTTTGCACATTTACAACAAGACTTATCACTTCAAAACATTTCCACCACTACCATTCCCACCATTGGCAATCTTCATTGTTTTATTGAAAGTGATGATGGCTTACAAGTGATGAAGAGAATTGATGACATTTACAATAAACATGCTTCTTCTACTACCCAATCTACAAACATTCTTGTAATCTAAGGAGGACCTCATGTTCCTCCTCCTTCAACCATAGCATCCATACCAACTTATACCAATCCAGAAGTCCACACAACTATGCATCAAGTTAATTATGTAGCTACTTCTTTCTTAATTCCACCTAGCATCCCTACTTCTCTTGTGGCATCGCAAGTCCCTTCCACCACCTTCACACCCCTTAGCATTCCTTTCACTTCTCTTAGCATCACTTACACTCCACCATTTTCTCTTCCACCTCAACCCATTTACCCTAATCCTATTCTTACACAACTCCTTAACACTGTTCCATCCATGCAACACCAACTTTCCACCATTAGTGAAGGTCAAACTGCTCCACCCACATATCATGTCCATAGCAGCCCCTTATCCTTAGAAATATTATGTACCCTGATGCCACAAGGGATAGAAATGTCTCAGTTTGAGAAATATAGAGGAAAAGTAGACCCTATCAATCATGTTAATGCCTATACAGCTTTGTGTAGTGACTTTTTTCTTGATGATAAACTTTTAGCTAAAATTTTCCCTAGGACCTTGAAAGACACTGCCCTAGAATGGTTTTTTGACTTTCCTAATCATTCCATTTGTTCTTTCAATGAATTGGTGGATTCTTTCAACAATCACTTTAAAGTTCACATGACACTGAAAAATACAATGGAAGACCTCATGAGATGTAGACAAAACACAAATGAAAAATTAATGGATTTTATCTCACGATACCAATCCTTGTATGCCCAAATTGATGTCAAGATTCCTGATGCACATCTATAAAAGATGCTTATTGAAAACTTGCACACAAACCTTTCGGATAAATTAACTATTATGAAATTCCCTTCATTCATGCATTTATGTACAACCTTATGTGACTACCAAAACTTGGTTTCAAGTCATGATTCAAAATCCACTTCTAGCCGAGCTGAAAAACATGAACACAACAATCAAAACCAATCTAACGCACAAAAATTTCACGACCAAATAGAGGCTTTTACCAGTTTAATTTTCCTCCTCAACCACAACCACAACCACCAACCCAACCCATTCCAAATCAAGTGGTAGTTGTTAAATAAGCGGTGCCTTATACCTATGGGGACCCAAAGAGATAGTTTACACCCCTACAAGATACCCTCCATATCACAATGAACCAATTAATTCAACAACTCATGCTCACTTTGCCACCCGTTAGACCACTTGATTTGAATCAGCCCTTACCACCCACCTTCAAACCTAATGCTTATTGTCATTTTCATCGCCAAAATGTACATGAAACTGAACATTGCAAGTGTCTAAAACATCTAGTTCAAGACCTCATTGATTCAGGCCATTTGTCCATTGCGGGTGTTAATGATCAAGGCAATAAGTCTATTGCACCCCCTAACCAGAACTTACAAATTTTTACCAATCCTATGCCTAAACATAATACTTCATTTGTCAAGGCTAGCGAACCTTCAAACACTAATGTAATGATTGTTGATACAAACAATGAATAACATGATATACCTCCACCTATTACCAAAGAAAGTCATATGGATAACCTTGTGGCTATGATAGACGTTATCCCTCGTAAGGGCCAAAACACTAAATCTCTTGATAAAACTTTTCCCACTAAATACATACTGCAAAAACTCCTTGATGGTCCTCTCTACATAGCTGGAAAAATCTATGATAATCCCACTAATGGGATATTAATAGATCTTACTTGTGGTGAGAACGTGATCACATAAGAGTTTTTAGTATTACATGAGCTATATCAAGATGATTATAATAAACCCACTACATGGATTAAGACACATACTGGTTTGGCATTCCCTATGATCGGATTGATTGTGGTACCCCTACAAATAGGACCTAAGACTTCGGATGTAACATTTACAATTATTCCATAATTTGACCAATTTCATTTGTGGCTAGGCCATTCTTGGCTTCACTCAATGAAAGTAGTCCCAGTTGTTCACAAGTGTTTGAAGTTTCCACATGATAATGATATATTCACTATACACCATAGTGGCTTTAATCCCTTATCTTCCAAAGGTAACTTTTCATTAGAAGCCTTTTAGCCTACACCTATGGAACCCATCACTCCTCAAAAGGATTTCTTTTTCATTGCCTATCAAAAATTTAAAGCCAAAAAGATAGCTGAATTGTCCCTTCGTAAGACATCCGTGTCCACTTCCACCCCTCCTATCATAGATGAAACCATGCTTCCACCTAATTCTAACATTGAGAAAACCATACAACCTCTTGAACAACCCTCACACCCTTCCCTGCCATCATTTAAATGATCAAGGGAACATGAAAACAACCTTGTCCTACCTCCTCGCATTAAACAAGCATATAAAGATAAAGAAAAATTGGTGCATCCATCTTCTTCAGTTTCTTTTGTTCTCCCCTCTTTGGAAGCAGAAGAACCTATGATGACTCAATCCACTCTTACACCTCAACAACTCTGAAACAAAATTAAATGAAACCACAGTGCCAGGGAATATAGGCGTCATCATCATCTCCTTGCTTGTCAATCTCACATGGAAGAAAATAAAGAAAATCAACCTCCACCTTTGACAGAAGTAATAGATAACCACCCTCTTCATGATCCACCACAAGACAATCCAATGCAATAATCACAACAAAATGAACCAATCCAACAACCAAAGCTTTTGATACATCCATCTTTATAAATCACCTTTCGTCCTCCCATCATCCTTAATATTGATGATGATGATGATGATGCGACGATTACAAAAATAGATGAAGTACATAATGACCTAAATTCTCTATTCTCATCTACAATGAGCTTAAACAATAAATATTCTCAACCAAGTGAAGAACCAGGTATGACTCCTTGTTCAGAACTTGCATTTATTCCTTTGGACAGTCAACTACCCTCGCATTGCACTGAACATGATTGGGAGGCAGATGACTTGTTAGATGGTTGGCTTGCATTCACCTAGCTAGACTTTTTGTTTTTCTCTTTTTATTTGTCTTTTTTTTTTCATGTGTGTATCGTGTTCCCCTGTATCATGCAGTTGATGTCCCCTCCCTTCATACACTTCTTCTATTCGTACCTCTATTCTTCTATTTGTCTTTTGTTTTGTGTTTTCCTTTTGGGGATGATGCAAAGCATTGAGATTCCCTATGTATCTTCCTTGTTGAACCAAACCATCTCTTTTCCTTCTTACTTTGTCTTTTCTTATGTTTTTCCTTTTGGGGATGATGCAAGGCATTGAGACCAAAATGTCTCTTTCATGTTGACCCAAAAGCTTTTTCATTTTATTTTTCCTTTTCGTTTTCTTTCTTTTCACTTATTTTTTCCTTTTGGGGATGATGTAAGGCATCAAGACCGCAATGTCTCTTCCATGTTGACTCAAAACAAACTTTATTTTCCTTTTATTTTCACTCTCTTTGTGTCATTCTTTCAGTTCTATGTGCTTTGGGGAATGATGACAATTTCGAGCTCTTTAATCAACACATTGCAACAACAAACATACTAACCCCAAATCCACAGATCCCTTATGTGTTTGGTGTGCTCTTTTCTGAGGGAAACTCCCTTTCTTCATTTTTCATTTTCCTTAACATGACATAGCCTAACATCGAAACATATGACTTGGCATAGGGATTTCTAGTTTTCTTTTTGAATTTTCTTCCCTTTACTACTTTAAAGTAATTGCACATAGAACGATGTGTGGAAATTCCTTTAAAGTGGGGGGCATACATTACCATAATCCATGTGCATTCTTGGTTCCTAGTGCAGCCTTGTCATTTATACGATGTGTTTGTCACTTTTTGGATGACACTGGGTGTGATGTCTTTCATAAGTGTGATCTTTCTAAGTATATTACATTCCTCTTGGTGGCTTGATGTGATGCATTGCATCCCCTAAGTTGTGAATATACTATTCTTTGATTGGTCCTCTTTTGGAGACATTAGATACAATGTTCCCTAAGTGACTGACCTTGCATGAACTGAACAAGACTCTTTTGAACATTCTTTTACATTTTTACATTTTACATTTTACATTTTGCACCTTTTTCCATCTTGCATAACACAACTTGCATGACTATGGTACCTTTCTTTTTGTTCATGATCATTTTTCCTTGTGGAACCTAGTTAAATTTATTAGGAGGTATAACTTTAATATGGTTGAGCGGGAAGCCCACCTAGTGGCATGATTTTTCCCCATAGCCACCTTTGTTTTTGTGAGTGCATACCAACCATCATATGTACCTTACCTTTTGGGAATTCTCACCTTGCAGACAACTAGTTTTGTGGCCCTAGAGTGAGTACAGTTGGGATTTCTCACCCCACAGACAACTAATTTCATGGCCCCAGAGTGAGTACGATTGGGCCTTCTCACCCCACAAACAACCTGAAGTTATGTGGCCCCAGAGTGAGTACATGTTCTCTTTTTCAAACAATTAGCCTAGATCTAATCCACATCTAGTTGGATTGGCAATCGAAGCTTCATCTGATTCTTTTCAACACTTGTGTGTTCCTTTTTTCTTATGTTTAGTTTTCCATGGGATCTTCATCCTCAAGGCTTGATCATCCCTCTTGATCATTTTCTTTCCATCTTGTTAACGTGAGTACATTTGAACCCTCCCCTCAATGTTCACGGCTACTTTAGTGTGAGTATCAAGTTTATCCTCTCACTAAATTGGGGGCTAAATGTGTCATAAAAATGGCCCCTTATCATTTTCATGGCCTTTTAGGTCTTGTTTCATGGTGTTGGAACTATTTTTCTCTAATTTTATGTTGTAACATGGATTGAACATGCATATTTAGGTACTAAAATTCAAAGAACGACGTCTTGTGAAGTGTTGTAAGACATTTCTACACTCTTCTAGACTCTATTCATTACAATTCACCTAAAAATCACCTTTTCATCACTAATCAAGTCCTATTTTGAATTGTTGTAAAGTCTTGTAACAAGCTTTCATGTTTTTCTAAGAATATTTTCACTATTTATCCCCTTATCATGCTTTATTTGGTTCCTTTATGCCCTCATATGACTTAATTAAGTGTATTTTTTAATATTATCCCGACAAACAACATTAAATACAACATATTTCCTAACACATATTTTCAGGTCCTAGGTGGAACCCATTCACCATGGGTGGCGAATGAGTTCCCTATGGCCCCAAATTCAATTTTTTTAAATTTCCTTTTGGGTTTTTATTCAAAAATACTTTATGTCAACCTGTGATAAGGTATGAACAAGTAACTAAGGCACAAGAATTTATAAATAAGTGATTTTCACCTCATTTTACATCCTCCAACATTCACATATCATATTCAATAAATCTCAAGCATTCAAGCATTTTACATATTTTCAAGCTTGGAGAAGGTTTTATGTCTGTTTCCTGCAGAATTGACTTTGGCAATCTAACAATCAATGATTTCAAGATTTGATGTTGCAGAGTTGTCTCCTAATTTTTTTAAAATTTTGGAGAGGACTGATTCACCACCAGTGATGAATGAGTCCCACCTTAGGATTAAAATTTTGAATTTTGTCAGATTCTGGATCCCGACAGTCAGAAACCAACTTCTGACACTTTTCCACCAAGCAGAGGACTAATTCGCCACCCTGGGCGAATGAGTCCCACTGTGAAAATTTAGTGATTTCAGTCAGCATCAACATCATTCTATATTCATCATACTTCACCCAGGTTCATTTAGATTCATCTCATTTGTTTTTGTTTTGCATATTTTCTTCATTTACTTCATTATTTGCATATCACGGTGTGTTTTCAAACATAGTTTAAATCTCACTTTGGCATTCATATTCATTCATTTAAATCAGTCAATTGCATTTAGCTTACTTCATTTAGCTTAGAAAACATTGCACACATCCTAATTTGAATGACCATTAGCATTTTTGGCTCCTATCCCTCTCCTTTTAAGTGAAACACCCTAAGAGTGCAAGAGCAGTCTTAGGAACCCAAAAATCAATGGTTCAGATAGTGATGTAGTGCAATGGTCTATACTATTCTCTTTGTTATTTCACAAGCTCAGTGTATCTTCTCAATGATTTGGATGCAAAGTGAAGTACTAGATATAGATACTCTGCATAATGTTTGATAGTCACTATTGACTTGCTTGTATAATGCTCAATTGTTTGGTTGTCTTGATTCAAGTGTTGGCGGTAATTCTTATTTAACATCTTCAATTTTATGGATCCTTGGACTGTGATCTATTAGTAAGACAATGATATTTGCAATGTCAGTCCTTTTATGTTATGCAAATGTTGTCTTGACAAAAGTATGGTGACCTTAATTCATAGTTTGCTTCACAAAGGTTTGGCATACAAGGTCACAATGGTTTGGTATTCATCCTAACAGTGGAATCAATGCATTTCAAAGGTTTGGTGATTTATCATAGTGTGCTTACAAGTTCTAATTTTCTTTGTGAATCAATGGTAGTGTTAATAACCTTTTTAACGCTTTGGATAGTAATTCATAGTACTTGTCATTGAATACCTTACTCATAGTTTGCAGAAGTTCTTTAGGTTTTTCCTTGAAAAATTCATGTTGCAATAATAGTATGTTGTTTTTGGAAGTTCATATTCAATATTTGGAAGTGCTATATCTATGCCTAATGAGTGCTTTGACAGTGCTACAATGTTATCTTAATCACGATTTGTAGCCTGTTGAGTGCTTTAACAATGCTACAATGTTATCTTAATCACAATTTGTAGGTGTAGTCAGTTTTGGACTGACAGTGATATGTATGCTATCATAATTGATTTTGACTCTTGATCTTGTTATGCAATCAGTCATTTTTTAGACAATCATATGGATATTTGAAAATTTTATGGTGCTACAATTTGATCTTCATTGCTTATGGCATAGTCACATTTTGCTAGTATAGTGACATGATGAACAATGTGGCAGTGTTGTGTGCTAGACATGATTCACATATGGGTTTCATCCAGTATTATTTGGATCTTGTCCAGTGATATGTTACTTTAATAGTAATATTATTTCTTCTCCTCTCAAGTACTATGGTCTATAAAGTTTTTTCTATACATGTTATCTCTGTCATAGGTTGCCCATGTACTGCCAATGGTATGAAAGTTGCAGATATCCATCAAGTGATTCTTGCACAGTGGTCCAAATACTCTTTCATATTCCTTTTGATATGCATTGATAGTATTTTTTATCCTCATGATACATGGTAGTGAATGAAGGTAAATTAAAAAATTATTTGGAATGTGTTCTAGATACTAGTTTGAATGATCATAACAGAGCAAAGAAAAAATCACAGTGGAGTAGTGTGTAGTTTGATCTTGCACAACACAGTGAAGTTTCTTGATGTTCTTGCAAAATGAGCTCTTTGTTCTTTCTTTGATAATGGTATGTTATTTATAATCAATGGTAGTCATCCTCTTTTGTTGACAGTGACTATGGATCACTAGTATAATGCTTTCTCATTCATATGATAAAATATGTTATCTCCATTTCTCATTCACAAAGCAATTGGACTATTTATAAATAATTTCATACTTTACCTATTTCATGAATACCTTCTTAGTCTTTCAAAAGGGTACTTTTTGGTGAAAATATTGTCATGGGCAGTAAATGGGGTTTGACAAAAATTCCCATATAAGTGATGGTCTTGAAATTTTGACAGTGTCATGATATTTTTCCAGTGCTATTGACAAAATATAGAGCTTTCTATGTTTGTACTTCAGAGTGATATTATGTTAAGATTTTTTTTGATACAATGCAAGTTTCATGACAGATGTGACAGGGTTTTGACAAACTTGACAGTGATAATTTGATAAATTTTCTTCTAGTCAAGGGGAGTAGGTAACCCTTTGTTATTTGATGTCAAAGGGGGAGTGATGATGTGCAAGTGTAAGTTAAGTTGACATAAGTTGGCATTAATGCCAAAGGGGGAGTTTGTTGGTATGGTTTGTCATTGAGTTCAAAATTTGTTGCAAACGTTGAATGATTTTGTCTTGGAAAGAGACACTACAAATGCTTTCAGGTGTTGTCATTGCTGGAAACCCTAGTCGGTGACTGATCCATGCATCATCATTTGCTCCCACTGGCAGTCAAGTTTGCAAACAGTCAGAAGACTAGAGCATCCAGTAATTTGGTGATCGTCAATTCACATGTAGATTTTTTGTTACTATTTTGAGTTGTGGATATCATGGGAGGTTTATCATTATATTTCTTATGTTATCCAGAAATCTTAGTGCTTCATACCAAGCTATGTGTAAGTTTGGAGATCCGGTTGATATCCTTTTGTTTATCAGTGTTTTGTGGCCAACTAAATTGATATAATGTGTTGTCGATATTCAAGGAATGTTTATTTGAATATTTTTGTGCTTGATCATTATGTTTTGGGTCCAAGCTAAGTTGTGGACAACCGTTGTGGATGCACATTGGATATTACTCAAGATTTGAGCCAAAAATTGCTAATATTTTTAAGTTTTATTGAAGCCGACTTGTAGCGACTAAATCATTTGCTGCGGATATATATAAGTGATAAGTTATACATTTTTGTGTACGAAATATTTTTTGAAGGGTGTTTGTGATTATCTAAAGGTTGATTAAGCGATTATGCACAATTTTACTTGTGCATCAAGGTTTTTGTAGTGCGAATTTGTGCAAAATAGAGCAGAATTACTAAATCAGTCAAAAGGATAGAAGATCGACTGTTGAGCTTAACTAGAACTGTAATCAAGCCTTTGTAGATGATATTCCTTTAGTTCATTCTCTTGGATCTAATCAAAACCATTATAAGGCAGTGATCCTTTCTATTTTGAGCAATGAGCTCTAGGCAATGTGCCTAAATGCAAGTGCATTCCCATTTTGTAATCTTTCTTTTGGATATACTCAAATTATATTGTGGATTGGACATCCACTATGGTATTTCCCCTAACAGGGTTTCCACATAAAAATCTTGGTGTTATGGTGTTTTGATTGTTTTCTTTCTATTCATGTATATTTCTTTTTTTGAAATCCTAAGTGAGTTAAATATCAGAATAATAAATCTAATTTTTGCACAACACTAATTCACCCCCCCTCTCAGTGTTGCTTATTTCCAACAATTGGTATTAGAGATAGTTCCTTGAAAGAATTCTAACAACTTGGGGAGATCTTGGAAGGATTTTTTCAATGGATACAAGAAATCTTCAACAACTTATGGTGGCCTTGGATGATCTTGACTAGTCAAAGTTTGAGAATCATGAATTGCAAACAAATCTTAAGAGTGCAGAGAAATTCATTCAATCATTGAAAGACAAAATCAATGAATCAAGGGAGAAAAGAAAGGAATTGTGTAATCAGCTTAAGTAGAAGAATAGAAGCATGGAAGATGAACAACTCGGTCTTTCCTTGAAGGAGAAAATAGAATAGTGTGAAAAGTTTTCTAGAGAAAATGTTACTCTAAAGTGTGAGATGGAACCTATCATGATGAAGATGACCAAGGAGATTGAAGATAGAAAGAAGAATGAAGAAAAGCTTGCACAATCCTTGAAAGAAAAATTTGAACAATGCAGCCAATTGGATAATGAACTGGAGCAATCTAAAAACATTGAGGAAGTACTTGAAAAATAGCTTGATGATCTCAAAAATGAACTCACTATTGCAAATGAGTACAAGGAGAAATTCAAAGCAAGCTTAGCCAAACCTGATGAACTAATTAAGGGATAAAGGACTGATGGTGATAGGCGAGGTCTTGGATATGAAGAAGGAGAAAGTTTTAGATTTGGAAAAAAGAAATCCGGACAAGGGAGATTCAGGGAAGGAAATCAAATGAATGGAGCTAGAAGGAATCTGGTAAGACAACCAAATGCTCAAAGATTCAATGGCTATTTTTTTTCTTGCAAAAAATTTGGTCATATGGCTTCTCACTATAGGAGCAAGATGAACACAAGTGGACCATCATTCTCAGGTCAATGCTTTAATTGCTATAAGTATGGTCATAAGTCAAGTGAATGTAGAGTTGTGATGAATAGCTTTCATAGAGATATCAGATGATATGCATGCAATAGATTTGGGCATATTTCTAACCAATGCGGATCAAGACAAAATCAGTGGAACAATTGGCCTGGATAGAGAAGTGTTGTGTGTTACAACTGCAACAAAGTTGGCCACACTACTAGATTTTGTTGGAACAAAAGAGGTCCAGTAAAACAGAACATGCAATAGGATGTTAAGGGAAAAGATAAAGTCACTACTAATGTAATCAAAAGACAAATGTAGAAGAAATGGGTGAAGAAGAATCCCTTTGTTGAAGTAAATACTCCAATACCATAATCTGCTTCTAGTAATTCCTCCAGGAATTATTTTTAGGCATTTGGCCTAGGGGGAGCTGTCAGAAAAATATTTTAACCCCTACAAACAATTGATACTAGAATGTGGACTAGTCCAATAAGTGAATTGATACTTTTCAGATGTTGTTCAACCAATTGGAAGCAATATTGCAGAGTTTTGGAGAACCACAACATAATCATCTATCTTAGTACATAGAAATAGCGTAACCGAATGAATTAGGGTTAAGGCATTTATTGTAGCAAGAAGGATAAGGTGTGTGGATGATAAAAGAACATTTTCATCCTTCATTTTTCACTTTTCATTTTGAAGGAAAGCAGTTTGAAGAGCCCTGGAGTGAACTTTTCTAAATTGTGGAGAGATTCAAAGCATGAAGAAGAGTCAGCAATCAAACTTTGATCTGATGGAAAGGTATTTATCAAAAATCCTGTGAATTTTTTAAATTGCAATCATGTCCACTCCTCTAGTAGTTGAAGTTAAGAATAGACCATGTCCTAAATTCAAATGGCATCCTTATAATTCTGTTGAGACCGAGCCCTTAGGAGCATTTTCATATGTACCGTATGGTGTATTGCACACATAAGATATTAGGGCTTATATACATGCCAATATTGAATAATTAGGAAGATCTCAAATAATGAATCTGTATTCCCATCATATAATTAGAGAGGATCTTACTGTAAAGCCAGAATTCAAAAACCATAGAAGAGAAGTTCACACAGTTTTCAAAATTTCCCATATTTGAAGAAAATGAATGGGTGTGATATGTTTTCAGCCATTTTCATGTTGAGTTCATGTGGTTGGATGTGTCATTTAAAATTACGAAAGAGGCTATATGTGCAATCGTGGGTCTAAATTCCACCAGTAGACTTCCAATCTTGAAATCTATGAAGAATGAGAAGGTTACTGAAGCAACAAGTGCTCAATGGGACAAAAGGGAAATGACAATAGAATAAATTATTGAAGTGGATGTGAAATTTGCATCAATGGTCATTGGCTACAAGATCTATCATTCAAGCCAGGATAATTTTGTATCTGGTATGGCCATCTATGCAGCTTATGAGATGGAAAAACAAAATGTTGATTATGACTTGTATGAGTTGCTCAGAAGTCAGTTGATGGAGAATCTGAGTAAAATCAAGAAAGACAAGAAGAATAATTTAAAATACAATAATTTTATGTTATGTTTATTCTTCTATTTCATGAATGAGGTTCTCGGTGTCGGAAAATTACATTGGAAAAATGATGAGCTTGTAGTTGTTCAAATAAGGAACATGTTGTTTGGAATTGGTGATCGACATATCAGGGATACTACCCTCTGGGGGTACTTCAAAAGTTTCCAAAATATGATGCATGTCAAAGAAAGAATTCTCACTTCAATTATGGAGTAGTACAAAGATACTATCTACTTCATGGTGGATATTGAACAATGTCATATGGAAGTGGCTGATCCCAGAACAATATGGATCATGCCTATGGGATATGAAGTAGAGGAAAAAAAATTGAAGTTGTATGCAGAACACTTGTTGAGTTCACCTCTGGATCTAGGAGAAGAGAGGTTTGGAACATATGTAGAGAAAAGTATGCAGGTTCATATGGAATTGAAATAATCAGTGATAGTCAGAAGAGTAAGAAAAGAAGTAGAAGTCTTTGCAGAAAGTATGGGCTTACCTGTAGAAGCTTTAAGAGAAGCAAGAAGAAAGAGAGATGAGCTTGAAGCAGAAAAAGAGTCAGCAAAACTCGATTCTACTAGTCCAGGAGTATCTTTTGCCCGCATTAGATCAACCAAGAGTTCCCCAACCCTATCCACTCCTGCAGCCAAGCCAACTCAAGACAAGGCTTCTAATAAAAGGAAGAAGAATAAAAGCACAAGAATATATGAAGCCAATTTAGAAGATGAAGAAATTGAGTCAGAGGAAGTTTTGAGAGAAATGAAAGCTACCAGAACTCAGGCTATCAAGTTAAATAGGATTAAATCTTCCAGTAAAGAAGAAAAAGCAAAGAAGGTAAAAATTTGATAAACCTAGAATGTTAGTTAAGGAAGTTGAGAATGCAGTTATTAAGGATGGTAATCTTAAGCCCCTCTATGAATTTTTTGAAACTTTTAATGAATCCGGTCAAATTCTTGAAGAAGCCACAATTAAACATATGAACATTTTCAATAAAGTTCTTGTTGAAATCATGTCTAGTTTACCCAAGAGTTTGTATGATGTTTTGGATTCAAGAAGATTAAATTCTAGAACAGAAGAAGAGAATCTAAGGAAAAGAATTATTGCAGATATATGTCCAGAAATGTCAATTGAGGAGATGAATTCACTCCTTGAAAAGGCCAAAAAGGATTTTAAAAGCAAGACAAGGGTGAATAAACTCATGATCGGTGAAATCGATGCTATGGTTAGTGAAACCAAGAAAATTTTGGAAGCATTTCTATTAAAGAATAAGATTAATGTTGAGGAAGTAAATACTAAAAATGTTCCAGAAAATGAGGAAGTGAATGTAGATCCTGAGGATTTTCATATTCCTCTTGATGTGGAAAATACTGAAATACCTATGGAAACTAAAGTTCCTAAGGTGGTATTAGCTGAGGAGAAGGAGGCACAAAATGAAGAATTTGAAGTGCCTAAAGGAAATCCGAAAAAAATTATCTGAAGAAACCAAGGTTGAAGAAGAAAAAGTTCAAGAAATCAGAATGGAGGCAAGAGACACTACCGAGGCAATGAAGAAATCTCTAATGGAACAGCAAGAAGAGTTTGATCCTAAATTGGATGAAAGCTCAATCAATCTATCTACTTTATCCCCAATTCAGATGATGAAGGTCACTTCAATTTCCCAAGCTAAGGCCAGTGAGAAGATTTTGAAGTCTCACATAGAGGATAGTGAATTGCTAAGCCTTGCATCTAGAGTCCTAAAAAATTAATGCCTACTCATGTCAAGGATCCATCAGGTTCCTCTTTTGAACAATTGATGAAACTCATAAATTCTGTAAGTTCTCACTTTGAATCTTTTGAAAAATCAGCCATGATTAAAGTTCATATGGAGTT
Source organism: Sequoia sempervirens (assembly GCA_007258455.2). Classification (NCBI taxonomy): domain Eukaryota; kingdom Viridiplantae; phylum Streptophyta; class Pinopsida; order Cupressales; family Cupressaceae; genus Sequoia; species Sequoia sempervirens. The sequence continues at coordinate 235,219 of VDFB02190023.1, forward strand.
TAAGGAAAAGAAATTTGGTGGATTGAAAGAACTGATTGCATAGGATAAAAGTCTACTAGCCACCTGCATGAGAAATGTTCAAGATACTTTATATGAAGGTGGAAAAAAGTATAATTCATGTTTAGTTTCGTCAAAATTTACTAAAGCCAATGAGAAAAAGGTGAAGGATATTGAAAAATAGTTGGCTACCCTTTTTGATGCTTTTGATCCATTAGCCGATAATGTTGGTGAGCATGAACATCAGGTAATATCTCTGCTTGAAAAAATAACAAGTTTGAAGCATGAAAATGAGAGGATTGTAGGGAGAGCATGCAAACTAAGAGGACTAATTAGTCCAAAGACTGAAATAATGGAAAATGTATTAAAAGAGGCCAAAGATGCTATGGCAGCTCGTGACCCAGTAAATCTTGAAGCTGCAGAAACTCTATCTTATTTACTTTGTGGTCACATAACAATTCTAGAGAGTTTCAAAAGGGTTTGGGACACAAATTTGAGTGTGTTGAAGAGAGATTTTGCAAATATTTTCCAATTTTTCTAAGTTACCAGATCATGCCTATACAGTTTCAAAATTTTGTTCTCTTTGGTTCCCCAATTTTTTCCATTGATGTCAAAGGGGGAGAATTGTACAGTGAAAAATGTGTATTCATCTTAGGGGGAGTTGTATTGTAGATCCTTTTGGAGTTTTGAAGTGGCAGTGTAGTTCATGGTGGTACTGATCTGACACTTAGTCATTTTTCACTAACTATTGTGATCAATGCCAAAGGGGGAGATTTATTGGCAAGAGACATTACAAATGCTTTTAGGTGTGGTCATTGATAGCAACCCTAGTCAATGACTGATCTGCACGTCATCATTTTCTCCCACCGGCAGTCATGTTTGCAAATAGTCAGAAGAATAGAGCATCCGGAAGTTTGGTGATCATCGATTCATGTGCAGATTTTTTGTTACTATTTTGAGTTGTGGATCTCATAGGAGGTTTATCAGTATATTTATTATGTTATCCAGAAATCTTAGTGCCTTGTACCAAGCTATGTGTAAGTTTGGAGATCCAGTTGATATCTTTTTGTTTATCAGTGTTTTATGGCCAACTAAGTTGATATAATGTGTTGTAAATATTCAAGGAATGCTTATTTGAATATTTTTGTGTTTGATCATTATGTTTTGGGTTGAAGCTAAGTTGTGGATGACCGTTGTGGATGCGCATTGGATATTACTCAAGATTTGAGCTGACAGTTGCTAATATTTTTAAGTTTTATTGAAGCCAACTTGTAGCAACTAAATCCTTTGTTGCAGATATATATAAGTGATCAGTTATATCATTTTGTGTGTGTGAAAGATGTTTTGAATGGTGTTTTTGATTATATAAAGGTTGATTAAGCAATTATGCATAGTTTTACTTTTGTATCAAGGTTTTTGTAGTGCGAGTTTGTGTAAAACAGAGCAGAATTGTTGAATCAGTCAGAAGGACAGAAGATCAACTGTTAAGCTTAACCAGAACTATAATCAAGAATTTGTAGATGTTATTCCTTCAATTCATTCTCTTGGATCTAATCCAAACCATTGTAAGGAAGTGAGCCTTTCTATTTTGAGCAGTGAGCTCTAGGCAGTGTGCCTAAATGCAAGTGCATTCCCATTTTGTAATCTTTCTTTTAGGTATACTCAGATTATATTGTAGATTGGCCATCCACCATGGTTTTTCCCCTAACAAGGTTTCCATGTAAAAATCTTGGTGTTATGGTGTTGTGATTATTTTCTTTTTGTTCATGCATATTTATTTTGTTGAAATCTTGAGTTATAGATCAGAATAATAAATCTAATTTTTGCACAACACTGATTCACCCCCACCCTCTTAGTGTTGCTTGTTTCCAACAGTTTGTTGGTTGATGACCATTGCAAATTTCATTCATGAAAAATGATATGTTTATGATCTTGGTGCATCCAAAAGGTGTTTTTCCATTCAGTTCTTGATGTCCACCATGGACCTAAGAGGTATTGATACTCATTGTTCATTCATCTCAATAAGTTGCTTCAACTCATGGATTGATGACCACCATGGATTTGCAAAGGTCTTGTTGGTACTTGATGAATTCAAATATTTCATGGTATCATGGTATTAATGCTTGATGTATCTTTCAGTATTACTTCGGGATAGGTAAAGAACTTGTTGATACTTGCTTCATACCAAAGGGGTTGCTTCATTTCAATACAATTAGTGAGTTGTTTAGTGAGATGATGTGTATTTAGGTTTTTTTTTTTTAAGTTTTGCATACACTTTAACCTAAAACCCTAAGATCTAGAGTTTAAGTCTTTTGAAGACCTTTAAAACACAGCTCACTTTATGATATGTTTGCATGGTGACTTGGTATCACCGATCAAGGTTAATTTAAGTGATACCATTAAGGGTGTGAGCTCGGTGATCAACCGGTCCTTACTCCTAGTGCAACCAGCTAAACATATCAATCTCATATGTTTAACCACTCAGAGCTAAATCAATGGATATCATTCAATTCATGTTTTGGTGGGATTAGAAAATCAAAGCTTCATTTTTAAATTGGACAACAACTATTTCCTAAAGCTCAAACATTGATAATGTCTAACAGTTATTTCCCATGGTTCTATTTGTAACTATTTTTTAAAGCAATGGTCAATGGTTACCATGAAGGCGCCAAACTGAAGATCAACAAACTATATTTAAAGTATCTTTGAATTCCAATGGGTAGGTTATGGAAATTGAAGTTGACATGCATTTGTCCATTAATGTGTGTGGTTTTGATGTGGGAAGGCAGTTGTTAGAACTAAAAATTTTGATTGATGAATTAGCGTAGTGGTATGTGTGAATAAGGGAGATGAAGTTTTGTTGATGGAAAGATAGATAATGGATTGTCTGGAAACAGAGTAATCCTCTTATTTTTGTTTATTTCTTCTGAGATTAATGGAAGTGGTGTATGTTTTCTAGTGAGGTATATTGTTTTTCCGATGAGGTATATTGTTTTTCCTGTAAGGCATATTGTATTCCTAGTGAGGCATATTGTATTGCCAATGAGGCATTTTTTTTTGCCAATGAGGCATATTTTTTTTCCCATGAGGCATATTGTTTTTCCAATGAGGCATATTGTTCTACTAGTGAGGATTTGCTATTGAGGCATAGAATGTAACCAGTGAGGTTTTTGACTAGTGAGGCTTAATAAACTTTATTTTCATAGTTTTTTTCACCCTTTTAGGGTTTTCCACTCATAAATCTTGTGTTATGTCTCCCTTGATGGTTTGTCATATTGTGTTTAATAGGTCACCTTTGTTTAGTTATCATGTTCTGATTTACATATCATCGTGACTCACTCAACATTCAATACCTATAATATTCTCAATGGATTTCTTTGCATAATACAAGTAAGTTAATTATTAAAATTTGTTTCCTCATTTGACCATTGATTTTCCCCCCCTCTCCATGGTCTTCTACTCCAACACAAACACCAACCATGTCTTTATGCCAAAAAATTATCCACTTAATACCTTTTACACTAACACCATGTGAACAATAATGAATGAACAAGGACTTGGACATGAATATCAACTACTTTGGTTGTAGATCACAAAATGAATGAACAACCTCTTCAAAACCAATCCATGAAAACAGAATGAGGCAACTAACTCTAGATGTATTTGGCATAAAACACATTTTGCATTACTAGCTCCATTTACCTTTGACAACAATGACAAACAACATCAATAAATTTTCCATCTAAAGTATGAACTAACATGGAATTTTGACCCAATTATTCAGATGTGTTGAATGAATGATGTGCATTCAAACTCTTTGACCCATTTATATATCAACTCACTCATACTCTCAATTGAAAAAGTGGAATAATGGTAAAACCTATAAGTTGGTCAACAAGAAATTAAAGGTAGAAGACTAAGTGGCTTTTGCTCAAAATAGAGTTGAAGAGGAAATGGTATATCTAGGAAACTATGGTAGAAGAAAGGAAAACATTGACTAATCTACATGATATCCTTCAAATGGAATTTTTTTTCTAGAAACTAAAATCAACAACTACATAGCTTACTGAAGTAGAGGTAGATACATTTTTTTCACATGAGAATAGTAGTATACATGCAGGCAAGCAGAATTAGTAAAATGAAAATCATACTCCCAAATAGAACTATCACTACTTATCCACTTGACATATGAGAAATAGTAGTAAGATACTTTAAGGACATATTTTCAAAAAATTTCTAGAGAATATGGCCCAAATGCTTGATTATATCTCATCTTTGGTTATATGCAAACTATAACAAACTAATGGTCTCAAGTGAAGAAGAGGAAGTTAGAACAACATTGGTAAACTTTAAAAGAGAAATTCTTGGATCCAATGGCTTCCCAGCTAGATCATATCAAAATTTATGGGAAAATTTTAAAAAAGATATTATCAAAATTGTACAAGAATCTAAAATATAAAATTGTATTCTAAAGGAATGAAGATTACTTTCCTTGCTCAAATTCCTAAAAATTTGCATACTAAAAACTTTGAAGCTTATTACTCAATTAGTCTATGTAATATGGAATATAAAATAATTTCAAAAGTTATAGCCAATAGGTTGAAAATTCTTCTCATTAATTACATCTAAGGAATGAGGCAGTTGCATGAGTGTTAGAAAAATCATTGATTAGGTAATGCTTGCTGATGAAACCTACACATGCACAAAAAATCCATAACAAATGGTATTCTCATTAAATTGGATATAAAAAATTCATACAATAGAACACAAGGTACTTAAAATGGTTTCATTTAGACAGAAATGGAGGAAATTGTTTAATAAATGCTACACAACACCCAAATTTTCCACTCTTATAAAAAGTGTCCCAGTTGACATCTTGAAAGCCTCCAAAGGCATCTGGCAAGGTGACACTATCTTTCCTTACTTTTTTATTATCATAGCATAAGGACTAGGCAAAAGAATCAAATGGGTTGGGAAAGAATATTTAATAAATGGCATTAGAATAGCAAGAGGTATGAAAATCTTATCCACCTATAGTTTATTATAGATAACCAAATTGTTGTTGAACCATTGGTGAGGCTAGAGAGATCAAACCATTTTAAACTCATATAAAAGAGCTATTGGTTAGGAAATTCATCAACATGTGTTCTTGTCCCAAAGGCCCAGATGAGCTTTTGAACTTGATTGGAGGATCATAGAAATTTACTTGTGTATACCATTCTTGACTCATAGTAGCAAATAGGACCATTGGAAACTAGTAAATGAAATGTTCCAAAAGAAATTAAGTGGTACGGTAAATTCCTAACATAAGAACTGAAAATATTTAGTTGTTACAAGAACCTATTCAAACTTTTCCCATATATATCTTGTGTCGATCATAAAGGTCATTGCTTATCACAGTAATAAAAATAAAATGAATATATACAAAATTCTTGTGCACTGGCATAGCTTAAAAGGATAGATTAGCTTTACTTGGATGGATTAAGGCATGCAGACCAAAAAGCATGGAGAGGTTCTAACTTTAAAAAACAATCCCATCATGGATTAGGTGTTGGGGGAGAAAATGGTGTGGAGGATATGTTAAAGATGTTGACAGCCAATGGAGCAAAACACCTAGAAGCAAATACCTACGATCAAATGAATCTTGAGAGGATGATTCACAATTAATCTAGAGTCTATTAGCAAGAAAAATGAGGACTACAGATCAGAGTTATCAGCCCCAAGTATTCTCTATATGTTGTGTTTATACCCCAAAGACAATAATAATAGAACAATCAAAGTTTGGTTTATAATGCGGTATGTATACTTAATACATTAATAAGAAACATGAACAATACCCATCACATAGTAGATGACTCAATACTTCACTCACTTTTGTATATTGATATATTCAGTCTTTCATTGCATTCATCTAAATTTATCTCATATATATTTGGCTTCTAATTTGTGTTAGTTAATGGATTATGCACTATCTAAAATTCTCAATTTTCCTCTACTGCCTGATCCTAGAGATAATTACCAACCAACAGTTGGGTATATTATTTCAATGTGATAATTTTTCTCTTAATTTTATGAGGTACAAATCCCTTATCTAATATGAAAATATGTTATTTTTGAATTTTAAAACTTTAATATGGGTATGCTCTTAAAAGTAGTAAAGGCCAAAATACTAGAATTAACAAAGATATATAAAGTGTTACCACTAAATTCTTATTGAGTAAGATATCATTGTGAGAAAGAAATCAAAACATAGACTAATTGAAAAATTATTTTCACACTCACATAGAAATGCAATAATCAACAAAATCAATTAAAGGAAGAGGTACTACTGAGGTGGCACACTATCGACGCTCCCTTCTTGTGATGTCTAAGAAGCTTGCATGGTGATTTTGGCCTTGTATGTGCAGAAGACTTTGATTACAAGAGGCACCACACTATGCTGAGGAATAATTACACTTTTAGTTCTTAGTGTCCACAAAGCTTTATTTCCTCAAGCCAAGTCTACTTTTCCAAAGAATGTTGTCACATGTCCAAGGAATTTGGACAAAGAAAAGTCAATACTACTTAATCTCCTCATTCTTTCCACATTAAAAGTTAATTTTTCATAGAGATTCTCAATCAATTCCTTGAATTTTTACTTTTAGTATTTCCATATTCTCTTCTTAAGAATTGTCTTCTCTTTGGAGGTGAATGTCTATGCTCGAAAGGTTCTTCTAAATGTCAACATTCATCTGGTTACATTATTTAATCAATTTTCTTTTATCCAATATGTTATATTTCAGAAATTAAAGTTTTCATTCAACACTTTTCTTCCATATAAAGCATTTTCATCCTTTTTGTTTGCTACAATCTACTCAGCTACCAATTTATCTGACCCCAAATCGACCATTTCCTTGAGGTCATTATCATGCTTCAACCAAATGAATTCCTCATGTTTGGTGGCAGTAATTTCATTGTCAATTTATTTTCTTAACACTTCAATATCTTCACAAATAATATTCATGTCTATGATGAACTTCATACCCCTTACCAAGATATCCTTGGTCCAATCTTTTGTGACCTTCGCATAATATTTGTAAAGATGAAATTTTCTAACCATATCCTTCCCAACAAATGAATTTGGGTCAAAAGGAGCACTCAGTTGACTAATTAGTTGAGGAGAAGGATCAATTAATGGTCTCAAGAAATATTTTAGGACCTTTACTTGATGCTTCAATTCATCCTTGGTCTATTTATCTATGGATGTCCTCTTTACAAGTTTGGTAGCTATCACCTAAAAATTGTGGACATCCCCATCTTTGGTAAAAGGTCCCAAGTTAAATTTAGTGATGTTGAAATCAATAGAAATTGCTTGCCTTGTGTCCTTTTGTGAAAAAGTATGTGTTGCTTCCACATACATATTTCCTATGTTAGTTTCTTCCATCAGTCTACAAGTAGTTTTTAGCTTCTTGGTTTTTGGAGATCTTTGAAGTAGTTGGCCAACAACTATTGGATTAAATAAGTCATTATTTGATAACTAATTAGTCATTAATTAATTATTAGATTCTTTTTTATTTTAATTACTTAAGCTAAACTTAGGAGTTGTTTTTTTATTAATTAGATTGAACTAAATATAGGATAGTTGTCTCATTGCATGAGATTAGAACACTAGTCACAATTTGATTAAATATGAAGAAACACACACACACTTATACTAAAAGGGGGGGTGAATCAATATAAGAACAAATTTTTCAATTTATAACTTTGGAAATCATAAGCAATAGCTAAAAAATCCACACAAGTGGGATCTAGTAGTTAGAACACAAGATGCACACACAATTTTACGTGGAAACCCTTGTGGGAGAAAACCATAGCCAAATATTGCTTTTATAGAAATTTTTTTACAACTTCATAGGAACCAACCCATAGGAGACACCAATCCCCTCCACTAAGCACCAACTCAACAAAAGACTTCAATATCTTCAACACGAAGCTTTGACCTCAAGATCACCCAAATAGGAGGCTCCAACCTCCACAAGAAGAATATGAATAATTTTGATTTTCCACTCCTAAGATCTGCCCTAATTCCTTCTCATAGGTCTGCAATATAGTCTTCACTATGTCAGCAATAATGTCTTCTCAAATCAGCAACAATGTCTTCACGAATTTGGCAATAATGTCTTCATTAAATCTACAATCATGTTGTCATAAGTTTTTCTCAATAAATCACAATTATCTCATTCACATCACTTGCTTTCCTCTCTCAATTTTGCTTCGATAAAATCTGCTCAAATACTTAATAGATAATTTATGCAATAAATCCTTTGTCCTGCTCTTCATACACCAACAAATATGCTCTTAATTGGAATAATATTGCAATTGAATTGATGATTAATTATCCTCCAAAATATCTTAATTTATAAACCTTCAAGTGGCACTTCATCCAAGAGTTGCACCTCCTCAAAACAAGTCGATGAGGATAAATAATTTATTTTTATTCATTAATTTTTCCTTGCCCAAATTGGGTGCACCCCTTTACGGGGGTCAGCCCCCTTTTTAAAAATATTTATTTTCAAATTAAACCTATTGACATAGGTTGGCTTATAGCAAAAATATAATATATTTATTTGAATTTTTAGGTCTTGAAAATGGGTGCCAAAAGAAAGAAAGATAGTTATACTTGGGCTGGCCCATGTCATTTAAAAATAATGTTTTTGATGCATTATTGAGTGCCAAAATAGGTCAGCCAAATTACTTTAATATTCCTTTGACATCAATGACAATAATTTTCAAACAAAATATTCATGTAGGGTTTTTTTTATGCTTTTATAAGCATGCACCTTCATTGTAATTTTCATTCAGGTTATTTGCATCAATACAATTCCTAGGTTATTGAGCACAATCTTGCTTTTGATATTCTCTATTGTGATAGGTAATTGCTTGCAAGTGATTTTTGAGTGTTGTGAGTTGAATCAACAACTTTTTCATGGTATCAGAGCTCCAGATCTAAAACCCCTTAATCAATTTTTGAGAGATCAGGCCTTGAGCAATTTTCTAGTGCATCCTAGAGAAAAATTAACCTCACCATTGAGATCAGGAGGTGAAGGAAACAAATTTTGACATAAAATTTGAGTATTTTTGGTGACAGAGGTTCTAGAGGAAAAAATATTTTTCCAAGGCCCCTAGTATGGCCCCTATATGGCTTGTACAAACACATAATTAAAAAATGAAGAAAATATATATAGCACTAAGCACATATAAGTGTTATGCCACCTCTATTAGCAATGCCCCACTTGTGGAGTGGCACCTATGGGTTGTGCCACCAAATATCCTACTTCACACACTCACCACCACTTATCCCAACCCCTGAGGGCTCCAACAATAGGTGTAGTGGTCATATATGTGACTTGCCACCAATTTTTAGCCCTCGCCACTCATTAAGCCCTAGCTGAGAGTCTCACCTTGAAGATCAGGGGCTCCAATCTAACCCCTTGCATCAGTGGATGGACCCGCATGTGACCAAGGGCCAAGGTATTTTAGCCCCCCTACTTTATTTTGAAGCCAAATTGGGTAACTTCTACTAAATCAAGTATAAATTGAGCATATGAACTTTTTTTTCCAAAAACTTTATATCATTGAAAAGTTGGTTCTAAGCCCAATCCTAATTATTTCTATAGGCCTTTGAAGTAGGATCTTTCTATTTTCACTCTTAAGGGCATAACTTTTGACTGCGATATCAGATTTTCACAATTCAATTGACATTGGAAAGTTGATTTAGTCCTCTACATGGATCTAAGGCCTATTTTCAAAAAATTTAACCAAGTATTTGTTATTTTAAATCAGATCTCAATTTTTTATTTTCTTGTTATATTTTTGGAAAACAAATAGGTCAACTTTTTTGGGTTCAAAAGGGATTTCTTTTACATTGAGGGGGCCTATACTATTGCATCAATTCATTACTGTATTTTTCATCATGTATCCCACACATATTGCTTTGATTACTCCATACAACTACTATAGTTGGAAATCACAAATGGAGATACACCTGAAGAAATTAGGGTTATACAGAGTGACCATGGGTATAGAACTTGAACCTCAATGCTAAGAAGAGAAAGTGGTTTAATAGGGGTGATTAGGCTTTTGGAACATTATGCATATCTATGTCTCTTGATCTTCTCTTTCATGTTGAATCTTGCACCACAACCAATTAAATTTGGACTCAATTGGTGTCCTTGTTTGGGAAGCAGGATACTATGAGAGGATTTTAGTTGGAGAGTGATCTTATCAACTTGGCTCTTGGAGATTTTGATAGCATTCAGAACTTCTTCACCAAACTTAGGTCTCTCAAATTATAGTTGAAATAGTGTGGTATTCAGAAGGAGGATAATAAGTTGATTCTTCCCATCCTTTCCAAACTTGGTCCTAATTATTAAATTTTTGTTTCTATCTTTTATGCCATGAGATATTCACTTGGTTCTAGATTCATTATTCCTTCACTTGATTATTTTTCTACATCACTCACTCAAGAGCATACAAAGTTGGTAAAAATGGGCTCATTGAATTCTTCCACATCAAAGGATCTTATTACATCACCAGCTACTAAAAATCCAAAGGATTCAGATGGTAAAGGAAAGAAACCAAAACAAAAGGTTTCCAAGTACATTAAGCAAGCCAAGGAATCACAATCACATGATACCTTAGATTCTTCTTCCCAATCTAAGAAGGATCAACCAAAATGTACATATTTCACAAAGGCAAGACATGATGAGCATCAATTTTATGCAAAGAATATTAATGAGTTGAAGCATCTTCTACAAAAGAACAATATTCAGTTACTATCATCCTCTTCTTCCACTAAAATACCTTCATAATTAGGGTCAATCATAATAACACATGGAGTGGATAAGATGAAAGGCCATGCTCTCTTTGCATCCACCAATCTTCAATCCATCACATGGTTGTATCTTTAGGTATGTTCTCTTCATATGACCCTTGCACATTGCCACATATTTTGATGGGAAATAACACTTATATGAGTGTTATTTGGAAAGGATCCATATATGTTGATGATGGAACATTTCATGATGTACTTTGGGTCCCTTCATTATCTTCCAATCTCCTTTCCATCTATCAAATTGCACATAATGGGGAAGGTAAGACTACAAATTTCACACCTAATTTAGTGCTTCTTAGAGACCTACACAGTAGAGATTCTTGTAGTTGGGTTGGTAGATCATGTCTCTTGATTGTATTCCTTCTCTCATTTTTCTCCAGATGAGCAAGCACTATCATCAATTGGTCCTCATTGTCATGCATCTACAATGGATCAGATATCTAAGGAGAAGTTTGATCACTTTAACCTATGTGTACTTCCATCATCCACTTTGGTTCATGAGACTTATGTTGAGATTCTTCTATATGAACCCTTGCCTATTCTACCCTAAATTTTTTAGTTTGTGTTGTTTGACATTTCATCAAACACTTTGTATGCAAATTAATTTTCTAAGTATACTAATGCTTTTGAATATCTATTTGTGATTTATGCCTTATGTTTTGATGAGAAATCACATAAAATGATAACAAACATTTATATAAATCAACACAATAAAAAGGAACCCTAATTGCTTCTTATTTCTCCTTGAAAGAAAATTATATCGGACTTAATAAAGTTTTGATTTGAGTACAATAGAAAGTTATTCAAGTCTGATTTTCACATCAAAAGAGAGTTCATTGACAATGTAAACATACTTGGTTACAAAGAATTCATATTGGACAATAAGAGCAATGATTTGAAGAAGACAATGACTAGAAAATGGATTGAATTCTTGAATATTTTCATACCATCAACTCCTCTAAAAAAAATCTAGAAATGAAGCTAAATTTGATGCCCTAAACAATGTTCAAACCTTCTCCAATACAAATTGGCTAGGGAAAATATGAAACCCTAGAAACCTTAGGCTAAATTAAGACCAAAAGATGCCAATTGAAGTCTCCAAACCCTAGCTCCAGCAATCTAAAATTAAAATACTAAAATCTAAAACTTAAACCTACAATTTCCTCAAAACTCTAATCACTCAAAATAGAGGATAATTCATATAAAATTAGGGACAACTCCAAAAAATTTAAAGCCACCTTCAAATGATGCTTAAAAGTCCCTAAATTAGGTCACCCAAGTTGAAAAATAAATAAGAATTCTTTAAAACCCCAAAATTTGTAAAACACCTCCAAAATGGGTCTCAAACCCTAGCATCCAGCTTGGTAAAATTCTGCTCTAGCATGTACAAACCTTAGCCATCCCAAATCTCATGAAAATATGAATCAATAAGCTCAAATCTTCAATCTTCAACCTACAAATAAATCTTCAAACCCTATCTAGTTGAAGCTCCAAAAATATTGTAAAGCCTACAAATATTCCCAATAGTGAATCCTAGATGAATCCACCTCACAAGTAGGATTGGGTTTTCATCCAACCTACAAATCTCCAAGGGTTTATGTCCTCATAGTTGGTTGCAACTAAATACTCAACTAAAGATAGAGAAAACTCAAGTTTATCAAAATGACTTGCACTCAACTCCTTTAAAGGCTCAATTGAATCTTCTAGAAGAAGCCAACTTGTAACTAACTCCAACTTCTAGAAGAATACTTTAATATTTCATAAAGTTACTTTATAATATTTTATTCTTTTATTTAAGTCACTTTAATTAAATTAATCAAAATAAAGTTACCTTTATGATTTAATTTATTTAGATAACTTTATAAATAATTCAATTAATTTTATTCCCTTTATCTCCACTAGACAATAATTTAAAAATATGACCAGCTATAGCAAATCATTCCCCATCCAACTAGATTAGCCTATGGGAATGGCTAATAAGCTAATAAACTTCCTTTCCGGTGATCACTTTGAAAATGGGAACATGACATCTTCCTCCTACACCTCTTGCATCTTCAGAGTTCGGTTCTTTTCAACAAGATGTTTTCAGTCTTTTAGTTTCAACATTATGGGATGACTACTTTCTAGACATTGTAGAGATATTCAATGAGTCACACATCGCTAATATTGGGGACACACTTGAGGATATCCATGAAATATCCCCCTTAGTTTTTTCCTAAATTTTCTCACATAAACTTCACCTATAAGTGTTAGCCCAATGAAAGATAAACAAACTGGAAGCAATCTTTCACTTTTTGATCACCCAATTCTCATAGTGGGCAAGGTGAGAGCATATGTGTAATGGGATCTAATAATAATATGAAAATGTTGGAAGTACAAGAGTTATTAGTAGCAAGCCAGCCAATAGAGAAAATGTAAATACTTGGTAGAAAATCCAACCACTTCTACTTTTCACTAGGCTATAGGAAAGTAAATTAAAGCAAATAACTTGGCAGCATAGTCTTCCATTTCCACTTTTCAACGGGAAACAAAAAATAAAGAAAACTCAATCACTTCTTCAATGGGAGTGAAATACAAAATACTAAAAATATGAAAGTTGATTAGTACTACTAATTCAGTGTTACAATATGGAGTCTTTTACAATATATCATGAGATAACTCAGGAATACAAAATCCCAAGTGTTAGATACTTCTCCCAACAATAATACAATGATATGGCGTAAAGAAAAAATGAATCAATAATGAAATTACTAGGTTTGATATGGTGCAACAATAGTCTGATATGAAAAGGAAACAAACCTGAAACCTCAAGAAAACTTTGTAACTCTCTCTAGACTCCTTTGAATGACCTCAATTAGTGGCAAATGAACCATCTCAACTAGGCATCCAAGTTCATGAAGCAAGACACTACCAAAAAGTCTATAAATCAAAGGCATGTTTCCCAATGCACCCAAACCAAGGAAGTACTACCCCCTGAGAAGGGTGACCAGCACCAAATATCATGTTCTTCTCCAAAAATTATGAGATTCTAAGCAAAGGAGTGCCCAGATGCTAGGAACACAATGAACCAATACCCACAAAACTCTTCCAAGTATTTGGAAAGATACGAGCATAAACATGGGTTGGAAATAGACTAAAAGAGCACTCCAAACTCCAAACAGCAAATGCACACCAAAAATGTCTCTAGAAAACATCAAAGCCACACCAAACTAAAAACATAAAATAATCCATCACTAATGAAGCTCAATTTGCAACCTCTAAATGAGGAAGCAGTCACTATTTAGCTCAGAGTTATCTTGCAAACTTGACATTGAAGAAGGATTAGGTGTTCCAACCTCGAAGCAAGAGTCTGAAACCAATTTGGAAACACTTTGTTATGATAGAAAATGGATAACTCAGTGGGAGGGAGAGGGATTCAATTTATAAGCTTCAACCCCAGAAATTCAAATCCTCGATTCCCTCCAAAATGGGGTGCCCAAATTGAAATATCCCCCTTAGTTTTTTTCCAAATTTTAGCACATAAAACTTTACCTATTAACATTAGCCCAAGAAAAATTAAAAACTAAAAGAAACTTTTCATGTTCTAATCACCCAAATCTCAGAATGGGCAAGGTGGGAGCATACAATGTAAGGGAATCTGATAGCAATAATCTAAAAAGTTTAAAGTACAATGCTATTAGCAGCAAGCCATCCAATAGAGGAAATGTAAATGCTTAGGAAGCAAGCTAGCCTCTTCCACTTTTCAGCAGACTACATGAGAAGTAAATGAAATTAAAATTCTTAGGAAACAAGCCAGCCTCTTCCACTTTTCATTGGGGAAGAAAAACACAAAGTAATGAAATTCAAGAGTTGATCAGTACTACTAAAACAACGTTACAATATGGTGTTAGATTCAAGACAATGAGAGAGAACCAAACCAAAATAAATCACAAGGGCTAGGAAATAATATTAATGACATTACAATGATTAGGTGTCATGATATTATGGAAAAATACTAAAATTACCAAGTCTAATATGAAGAAGCAATAGTCTAATATAAAATTGCAGCATGCATGAACTCCAACCAACAACCATCAAATGCCCATATCTCCTCAACCACGACTCCGAATGACCTCAAAATTTTTGCAAAAGATGCAAAGAATTTAGGCATCCAATATCCAATAACAAGTTGTCATCAAACAATAAACAAATGTGTTGGCTTTCAGTTGTTTATGATTTGAGGTTTGTCCTTGATGACAAAACTGGTTCTTTGATTTGGAATTCTCAGCTTGGTTGGTGATATGATATTCAATTACATTGGTTTATTCACATATGGTTGGTGAATGATATGCTGTAGTTATAGGATTTTGATTCAAGATTTTGATATATGATGATGATGATGATGTTGGCAATGTTTATCATTTTGACAAGATGATTTTTTAGTTTGATTCTTCAAGGTTACAATTCATAGGTATATTCAGTTGATTATTATCACTTTATCTTTGAATGATATATTAGTGCATTATTAATCTCATATTATTGCACTACTGTATTGTTTTAATGCATTCATGATATTTATACTTGATTTGTATGATGGTGTTTATATCTGGCTTCTTGAGATGACTTTTGGCTTAGTTTGGTTGCATTGGCATCATTGACATCAATGTGGTCTTTGCACTTGAAGTATTTCAAATTGATCAATTAAGGTGGTTTTCTCCATTCCAATCCTTTGATGATATTAGTGTTTAGCTTACTATGTTATAAGGTTACTTGTAGAGCATATACTATGGTCTTGGTTGTTCAATGCTTACTTTGTGATGAGAATTCATGTTAAATTTTAAAAGGTCTATAGACCTTACATTTGCGTCTCATATGTTTTAAGGATTTCAAGACCTTATCATTAGTATTACTTGTATTAAGGCATTGAAATGCTTGTCACTTGCACCACATAAGGTGTCAGGCACTAAAAGTGACATAAGAGTTTTCTAAGCCCAAGGTTGTCTGGTATACTAAAGGTTAAAATATTATTTTCAAAGCTTGGTAAAAGGCATTTGTTATTTCATTATTTCAAAGCCCTCATTAGGGCATGATAGGCAAAAAAAAAAAATGGAGAATATGTCTAGGGTTTTCAATGATCAGGTGGAATGTTGTCGGAAGCTTGAAGTGACAAAGCTCAAATACACGGGGTAACATTGTTTTTCAGTTTTTATTTTCTTATTTGACGGTTATTTGTTTAAGGCTTAATCATGCAGAGGTAAATAGTTTAAGAAACTGTTGGTTCTTCAGCTGGTATGTAAAAGGAAAATAAACATGCTTTAGATGGCTATTTTTGGTTAAGAGTTTGAGTGTTGGCTATGAGCTAATGAAAGTTCGACTATGGAAGTTGGACAGAGAAGAATTGTTGGCATCTTTCAACTAGGTAGTTATGGAACTTCTCAATAGATCTTTATGGTATTTGTTCATTTTTCTTCCACCGTAATCAAGTAATGCAAAAAAATCTCTTGATGCTTATGAGCCTTGAGACAATTTGTTAAGGAAGTTGTTAAGAATGGGTTTAGTTAAGATCAAATCTGTACTGGTTTTGTGAGTAAAATATTTGTTTTTGAAATATTATTGTTAAGGATTTTTTAAGGGCTTAACCTTTGTTGATTAAGACTAAAACCCTTTATGGTTTTTAAATGATTCTTCTAGAGATGTAACAAAAATACTCTCATTTGTTATGAAGTTAAAGTACCTGCTTAAACTTGTTAAAGAGTTTGTTAAAAGACTCTTTAGGGTTTCTCACCTATAACCCTAATCTGAGTTGGTTTACAGTTATTGAAACTGCATACAGAGCTTATTTCATGCAATGACTTTAAAAGATAACCTTTAGACATTTTTCTAGGTTACATGGAAGAAGAATATGAGGCTTCAAACTTATCCTTAACAAATATTGTACAGAAGTTGTATTGCATTAAAAATCTTTATAATAGTGATTCTCATATTATTATATTTAAGGAAGATGTTGTCATTCTCATACAACATTTGTCAATGTGCCTATTGAAAATATTCATAGTCTTCTATTGAGACACTAGTACTGCAAATTGCACTTCTAGGTATTGATAGTATACTATAATTGTTATGCATTGTAAAGGAGTTGATGCTTCTGTATCTTATGAAGTTGGTGCTTTTGTATTTTTGTGAAGTTGGTGCTTCTAAAATTTCTGGAGTTGGTGCTCCTGAACTTTGTGGAGTTGGTGCTCCTAAACTTTGTAGAGTTGGTGCTCTAAGTGAATAAATAGAAAGATTTTTTTAGTGGTTTTTAATTCCCCAAGAGGGTTTTCCACTAAGGACATATATTGTGTTATGTGATGATTTTATGTGTATGATTTTTTGTTAGTTTATCTAACTAGTTCATTCTTCGATAATTCTCCACTAAAGTCCTCTTCACACTAGCTTAACTTTACATAGGGATAAGGTGGTTGAGCCTTTAATGACATGAGTTGTCACACCTTATAGGATACCAACACTTGTCATAATTTGGTTGCATCCATCTCTCCCCTTGGCCTATATAACAAAGGCATTTCCTTTGTAATTCTCACTTCTCAAGCTAAATATAGCTTTGCATTCTTGAGAGAAATACAATTTATTCCTCCTCATATTTCTATTTTTGCTTTCCTTCAGCCATTAGATTTCTAGTAGGCTAGTTAGCAAATCTCACATGGTATTAGAGCCAAATTTGAGTTGTGGGTTAGCATTTTTTTAAGAAATCTGAGTGTAGAGTTTTTTTCATAGCACTAAGTATGCACTTCTCTTGCATCCTCAGATGATCTAGAGAATCAGAAAAGTGTGAAGAAAACATTAGTTTCTGGGGGAGTTCATACATTGATTTGTCAGTTACAATTCTTTTTGAAGCTTCCTAGAGAGATTTGGAACTCACCATTGAGTCCAGAGCAACAGAGACAGTCATATTTTCCCCTTCTTTTGCATGAAACGGACATTGGAGGCCAGATCTGTGACAATTTGAAGTGGGAGGTTCATTGCCAAACCCATCAAGGAGCCATCATTTTGGAGCATTTGGGGTCAAATCCGACCCTGCGATCGTGCTCAGAAGACCCAAAAACCATAAAATTGACTATCAAAACATCAATTTTGAACAAAGTTTCCAAGTAAGGCAAAAGCTTTTTGTCCATAAACAACTAATATTTATTTATTTTAAAATGAAAAAAATTGTTTCAAATAAAAATGGTTTTTTTTTTTAAATAAACTATATTTTAATTTTCAAATTTTTTGCAAATCAAAATTAATTTTGTTTTAAAAAATATATTTAGACATATTTTTATATATTTATCTAAATATATTATTTTTATTTTTTAAAACTCTAAAATTAAAAATTAAAAAATATATATTTCGCAAAAATTTATTAAAATTTTCATTGAATTTTCAAAAAAAAACAAATTACAAATTACAAATTACAATTTTCAATTTTAAATTTTAAAAAAATAAAATAAACTTTAAAAAAAAATATTGCGCTGATTGCACAGGTACAAACTACATGTGCAACCTGCGCTGCTAGTACCAAAGGTACCACTTTGGTACCTGCTGCCTTCCTACCCTACACTTACCTTCAGGCATTTTTAATTTTTTTTAATATTTAAAAAAAAAAAAAAAAGCATTTTCGGATTTTTCCAATGCAAACTTACATTCTGCTTGAAATTCGTGTTGTTCGCTCGGGCCTCGAATACCTATACTTGGGCTCTACGAATTTCTTCAACCTTCGGGCCTGATAAAAAATTTATAAATTTTTTTAAGTTTTTTTAATATTTTTTTAATGTTAAAAAATTCAATCATTCAGCCGACGGCATTTAATTCCGCCCACTCCATTTGATATTTTTTAATGTTTTAATATTATTTTAAAATGTTAAATCAATCAAACTTTTAAAAAAGGTTGGTTATCGATAAGTAGGAGGTCTTTTTCCACAGCGTGTCAAATTATGATATTGCTATCAGGATTCAACCGTGTAGTTTCGAGTCAAACTCATTGACCCATGTTTTCATGAGTAGTGGTTCAACAAGAACCCATCTCTCATGATATCATGAGAGATGGGTTCTTGTTGAACCACTACTCATGAAAACATGGGTCAATGAGTTTGACTCGAAACTACACGGTTGAATCCTGATAGCAATATCATAATAGGTTGGTTATCATTTACTTGTCCAGACATTTTTAATATTTTTTAATATTTTTTATGCTAAAAAATATTTATTTATTTAAAATCCGCTGACTGTTTTAAATTTTTTTTTAATGTTTTAAAACAATATTTAATCTTTTTAAAACCTGTCCAAAAAATTTGCTCACATATTAAATATAGGCACCACCAAAACTTAACTAGTTATTAATAACTCTCATTTTAATCAATGAGAACTTGAGAATTTTTTCTAATTGAATTTTTTAAATCTATTATCAATGTATAGATGTGAATTATATAACAAAATATATTTCAAAAATCAATTCTCTTGAATCTAATTGGTACACGAGGTTGGGCCCTAGCTCAGTTGGCTAAATCTTTCCTGTTGCAGGAGGTTGGTCATGAGGTCTAGTCTCCCCCACCCCCGTGGTACCGGAGGGCATGTCGCGCCAGCATTGTCGGTCACGTTAAAAAGTTTACCAGGCGCACTACAATTTATAGGGGTCGTGCTACCTGATATAAGTGATTTTGGCGCTTCCATTACTTCCATTATCGACCCAACTAATTTTTAGGAAAAAATTTTAATTATGTGAAACACATAGGTAATGACCAAACAAATCTCATTTTCTTTAAAATAAAATAAAACACAATAGATCATAAGGATAGCATGGTTGAACCTCATGCCGTTTAATTTTATTTATTTATTTTATTATATTTTCTCTTTTTAACTACATTACATATAATTTAAAATAAAACACAATAGATCATAAGGAGAACATGGTTGAACTTCATGCCGTTTATTTTTATTTATTTATTTTATTCTATTTTCTCTTTTTAACTACATTACATATAATATACTCATAAGATAAAATAGATATATTTATAAAAATTCTTCACAAGTTAATTTATAGGATTAACCATAAAGTCAATAAATTTACTACAACATTCTTTTTAATAATACATTATGCGAATTTTTTTTAATATTAAATATAAATATATATTTATTTATACTCATATATTTATTATATTTTCCATTCTATTAAACTCAAATATATAAAATAATCTAATAACAAATTCAAATAAATAATATATTTTTAATATATTATATTATTAATTTAACAACATATTATAATATTATAATATATATATATATATATAATTTATATATGTAACATTTATACCATCTATAATATAATTTACTATATTAAATAATAATATTATAATTTTATTTTTATATTGTAACATAATATTTTGATTTTGTAGCATAATATGGATGGTAGGTGGGAGGCAATAAGTTTTTAAACTAATATATTTAAAACTAGCTTATTTACCATATAAATTAAATAATTTACATAACATTATTTATAAAGATAAGATATACAAAGAATATGTTAAACTATTACCTAAAAAAAAGTTTCTGAAACTTAGAAAATTGAGTGTGGAAGAACTTTCCTAAATTTTCAAGCTTCTATTTTAATATACATAAAATTAAAAAATCTTTAAAATCTTTGAAAAAGAAATATCTAAATTAAAGTATTTATAGTTATATAATAAAGCTTTTGTCTAATTATAAACCTAACCCTAATTATAACCTTGACGTGAAACCTAACCCTAATTATAATTATATCTCTAATCAAGTAAATGTTAATCTTCACTATAACCCTAACCCTAATATTTTTTAATTCGTTTCAATCTATTAAATCATGCTATCTATTTTTTTTATGATTTTTGTTTCGTAAATCTTTCATAAGATTATAGCCCCTTGAAGACTATGTGGGGTAAGCATGGTTCAAATTGGGTTATTCTTGAATCTATGCAAATATTTTAGGAGTTTTTTTAATTTGTTTCAATTTATAAATCATGTGAGTGTTTTGTTACTTTAATTTTAATTTTAATTTTTGAATTTTCTTTGCAAATATTTGACAAGGTTATGTTTGAATCATTATCCATAATCAAGAAACCATTATCTTTGATATTATAGTAAAAAAATTATTTTTGTCTCCAATTAGAAAAATTGACATTGACTTATAAGTTTTCCCCCTAATTTTAAATATTATTATAGCACCCTAAAACTTGCACTTACCATTATAATTTCCCTCTCATGCCTATTATAGTCTTCCCAAACAATTTTGAATTTATCAAACAAAACTAATTAAAACATAACTATTCTATAACTTTTTTCCTATTATAGTCTTCCCAAACAATTTTGAATTTATTTAACACAATTAATTAAAACATAACTATTCAATAACTTTTTGGCAGGAGCTTTGCTGCTGTGTAGCTCATCACATTTGGAGGCGACTTTAACGGACAGTTAATCTGACAGATTGCTAATTTTATTTGGAGGACTTTTTTTTGGTGGAGTTTCTGGTGGAGTTCTATTCTTGGCAGATCACTAATTTTGGTGATAGTTCCACTAAATTTGGCATAATTTTTATGAAGATTTTAAAACCCCTCTCTGGTGATGCACTGATTTTTGAAGGTCAACTTTGAATGTTCATAACTCGGGTTCCACAGTTCCGATTTCATAACTCGGGTTCCATAGTTCCGATTTTTATTTTGTTAATTTTGTGTGCTCTACGTATTGGTGGAGACGGTTTCAAATTTTGGTGCACGAATTTTTTTGAAATTGTTGATTCTCAAAGATGACTCTTATTGTTCTCATTTTGTAAACTTCAAAGTTGCATAACTTTTGCATACGACCTCGGATCGAATTGATTCTTTTTTTGAAAGTGCATGATTTTTTGTGTAATTTGCATTTTTTTTGTTTATTTCATATCAAATTATATCAAATGTATACTTTTATCACATGCTCATTTCTTGAGGATTTGTGAAAGTATTGAAATTCATAAATCTGTAACTGCACTAAATATAAAGTTCCAAATAATTTTTTTCTGGGGGGTTCTTTCATTGAGTAAAGAAAGGGGGGTCTCTTATTTTCTTTGTGCTTGAATCTCTCTCATACTTTGTGCTCTATTTTTCCTTCACTATGGGTACATTTAAGTTTTCATTGCTCATGCCTTACAACTACAACACATGGCATCAAAATGCATGGAATTCCTTAATGCAACTAGGATATACACCTTATGTTGAGAAGAAGGTAACTAAACCCACAAGTGATAAGGAAAAACTACTCTGGATGTTTGAACACACAAAAGCTCTTGGTTGTCTAAGGAGTTTTGTTTCTTTTAATATAATGTTTTAGATTGAAGCATGTAAAGATTCACATGATGCATAGGAAAAATTAAAAACTCTTTATTGTACAACTAATGAATTTTGTGGTTATCAAATTGATAACGAACTCATGGGTCTTGATCTAAAGTTTTTTGATAACATCCAAGATTATGTAAAAAAGGTCAATGACCTTAAAGCACAATGTAAATCATGTGGCTTAGAGAAGAAAGACATTCAACTTGTTTATAACACTCTAAATAAACTTGGACCTGAATTTGTAGCTTTTGTTTCTAGCTTTCATACTCATAGGTTGACAATTGGATCCACATTCACTACACCTTTTGCTTCATTTTCTGAAATGTTGATGCAAGAACAAGGTAAGCTTTTGTCAATGGGTCTTCTTAAGCCTTCACACTTACAAGCTTTGATGGCTGGTCAACCAAAGGATCAAAAAGCATCAAGGAAACCTGAAAACAAACAAAAGCAGTTCAATAAGAAGTCACAAAGAGATCAATCACAATCGTCTTCAACAATAAAAGTTTACTCCAACTCCTCCTCTCCAAAGGGGAATTTTCAAAAGGAGTGGTCAACTTGTAGCTACTGCAAGAAACCTAGTCATGAGGAACATTATTGTCATAAGAAGAAGATAAATGAGTTAAAGCATCTTCTTAAAAGGAACAACATTAATCTGCCTTCTTCTACTGCTTAGCAATCCTCTACTCCTTCCAAATCAAGTAAAGGGAAAGTGCATTCACTTGTTACTATTACTGATTCTTGAAAAGAGTGGATTCTTGACTTGAGCGCATCAGATCACATGGGTTCTATGAAAGAACAATTTTCTTTATTGGGGCCTTGTTCTATTCCCCACATTCTCATCAGGGATCATTCTCCAGTAGATGTAATTGGGAAGGGTTCAATTGATACTGGCAATGGTACATTTGAGGATGTCCTCTGCATGCCTAATCTAAAAGCCAACCTTCTCTTTATCTACCAAATAACTCAAAATGGTAGAAAAGTTGAATTCACTCTAGATTCTATCAGTATCTACAATCTTGAAGATAATGCACTCCTTGCAATTGGTAAGGCTAATCATGAGTCTTGCTTGTATGCTTTCTCTCATTTTGTACCTAATTCACATTCAACTGCATTGCTCACCCATTCAAATGTTGTGATAAAATTATGGCATGAGAGGTTTTGCCATCTCAACTACTACTATCTTCAGCAACTCAACAAACAGAGTATGGTTACAAGTCTTCGTCAAATCAATTTTTTAGATGGTGTATGTCTGGGTTGTGCCTTGGGAAAACATCCTGAAGACAAGTTCAATAAAGGGAAGAGTTGGAGGGCTTCAAAATTCCTTGAATTGGTTCATAGTGACTTGGCGGGTCCTTTTCCATCATTATCTTTCAGTAAGGCTCACTATTTTCTCACCTTCATTGATGACTATTTCAGATACACATTGGTCTACTTTCTTCTACACAAAGGAGAAGTCTTTGATAGATTTCAAGAGTTTAAGGGTCATGCTGAGAAGAAATATAGAAAGTGTGTCAAAATTCTCCACACTGATAATGGAAGAGAATATGTGAACCATTGATTTGATAAATTTTGTACTCTTGAAGGGATTGATCTTCAACATACTGTTTCCTACACACCACAACAAAATGGCGTAGTTGAGAGGAAAAATAGGTCCCTAAAAGAGATGGTTAGTTGTATGATCCACTCTCGCTCCCTTGCACCTACATATCAAGGGCAAAAGCTATCAACTATGCTTCTCACATCTAGAACAGAGTTCCACATAAGGCATTAAAAGGCATCACTCCCTTCAAAGCTTGGTGTGGTCGGAAACCTATTGTGGGGAACTTTAGAGTTTTTGGCTCCCCAACATGGGCACATATTCTTTTAGAGAAGTGCAAGGGCTTGGAACCTTAGAGTTAGTCTTATATCTTTGTTAGTTACCTTGATGGTTTCAAAGGATATCGGCTAATGGATCTGACAACACATGAGCTCTTTATTGAGCGTAGTGTGCATTTTGAGGAAAGCTCTTCTAGCTCATCCTCTACTCTTCCTTCCTCTACAATGGATTTAGAGGATTCTGACATTGAGGATTTTCCTTAAGCTTCCTCTAGTCACCAAGTTGATCATGAGATTTCATATTCCTCTTTAGAGAGTTCAGAATCTCCTCCTCCATGTTGAGAAGATGGAGTCATAGTGTCCCTGATGAAGCTACAATCTGTTAGAGTAAAGTAATTAATTAACTTTACTATCCTCTTAAGACTTCACTTTATGCACATATATTAGTCATTTCATAATTAATATTAATTATTAAATGCACTCCCTTAGGGTTAGGTTTTCCTAAAGGTTTAGATCTCCTTTTATAAGGATTGATCTCTTGTATTCTATTACTCTCTTGATTCATTTTTTCTCTGATAATACATTTTGCACATTGTCAGAGCCAAAACCCTTGTTTTGTTCTCTCTCTTTCTCTATGACAAGTTTCTTGCATGCAGGTGTTCTTTGGGTTCTATGGATTTGTATTTCTCAAATCTTACATGGTATCAGAGCCAGATCTGTTGCAGCTTGTTCAGTTTTTTGAAAGAATTAGAGATCTAGGTTTTGGTTGCATCATATATGAGTTTGTTTTCTAGTTTTTATTTGGAATAGGGGGTTCCTTTTTTGGTGCACTTTGAGCTCAAACAGACCTCACCATTGAGTTCACAGCATCCAAAAACCCTTATTTTCATATAAAATACATCTGATTTGACCATAGTTGATCAGGGAAGCAAAAAAAAATTTGGCCCCAAGGCTGTATGGCCTCAAGGCACGATCTACGAGGTCAAAAAAATTTAAAAAAATTCAAAAAAATCAAAAAAACAAAGGTTTTTTTATTTATTTGTTACATAGCCAGTTCAATTTGGTCTGCCAACCCGTCGGCCACCGAGCGACCACCCGCCAAGTGCTCCGGCCAGCGGAGCCACCCAGCCATCACCGCCGCCGGCAACCAGCGGTAACCGCTAGTGGTCACCGCTAGCAGTAAACCACCAGCATCCCACTAACAGCCCCTGAGGGCTTAACACTTGAGCAGTAGGGTCACGTGGGTGACCAGGGCCCATGCCCAGCACCGAGGCCCCAACCCCCTGGTCCGCCCAGGTGACCAAGGGCTTATTTTTTTTTACCCCTGAGGGCTTCTAAGGCTTGATTATGCATTTTAACCTACTTCCACTAAATCAGGTATAAAATGGTCAATTTTTCTCCATTTTTCGAACGGAAATAGGCAATGGAAAGGTGGCTCCGAGCCCGTCCTAATGGTATAAGAAATTTTTCAAAATTTTCTAGTTTGGTTGCATTTTTTTACATTCAAAGTCATATGATCCTTTTGCACTCTGAGGGGCATAACTTGTTCAATTTTGCTCCTTTTTCAAAAGTGAATAGGCGTCGAAAAGGTGGTTATGTGCTCTTTCCAGATCTGCAGTCTATTTCATCAAAAAATTCTTCAGGTACACAGAGATTTGTCTCTATAATATACTACTTTCCATTGTTTTCTGGCTTTCAGTTTGTACTGGGGATTGGATTTTTGCATTGTGTGGGGGTGTTTTTTTATTGCTTTCTATCATTTACATCAGAAAACCAAAATCTATAAACACCAAAACAAAACAAAAAAAACCCCTTCTACATCTTTTGTCTAGTTCTGAAAGACCACTAAATAATTAAAAAAAAATCAGAGTAGTTGAGGCACAGTTCACAGGATGGCCGATAGATCTATTGAATCTCTCACACCACATAATTATCACACTTGGAAGGGTCGCATGATGACTCTTCTCTAGTTTCGAGGGTTATGGTCCTATTTGGATGAGGTTCAGCCTTAGTTGACTCGCCCCTTTGAGGTTATGTAGCACAGGAACAATATGGATCAGGCTATGGGATTGATGGCTTTGCACATTTCAGATAATCTCCTATTTCATCTTGATGGGTGTCTCACTCCTCGAGCCATTTGGACCAAGTTTGATGGACTTTTTGGCACTATCAATGAGTTCAAAGCATTGCAGCTTGAGGTTGAGTTAACTTCCTTGGTACCTGATTCATTTCCCTCCATTGAGGACTTTCTGATGAAGTTCAAATAATAAAGATCTATCTTGCAGGGTTGTGGCAAGGTTAAGACTGATACATAGTGCATCTTCATAATCCTCTCCAAGCTTCAAGGTCCATTTCAGATCTTCTCTTCGACTTTCTATTCCACCATGGATGCCTTGGGTGCTCGACATGTCATGCCTACTTTTGAGTTGTTTTGTGATCGTCTAACTCATGAGCAAGCCAAGCTCAAGCAGATGGATTCACTTTCAGGTTCACAGAACCAAGTGTTGGTAGCCCAGTCCTCCAAGGGAAAACAAAAGTAGAAACCAAAGCCTAAGAAAGATTCAAGGGCTAGTAAGAATCCCTCCAAGCCACCACCTAAGTTTGATTCAAAACCACAGCGCAAACTAAAATCTTCAATGTCTGGTGAGTCTTCCTCCAAGACTAAGAAGAAATCTGGTGATCCTTGCAGTTTTTGTGGCAAGGAAGGACATCCAGTTTCCAGGTGTTGGAAATGTTTAGAGGCTTTAGAGGAAGCCATGTAGCAGCATAATATCATTGCACCTCAGCCTTCTTCACAGCCCATAGGGAAAGGTCATTCTCTTTCTACACGAGCATTGTCCTTAGAATCCACTTGGATTCTAGATGATGGTGCCTCTCACCATATGACACACATAGAGGATTTGGTCACCGCTCTTGCCCCTATAGGCACTAGACATATTGCAGTTGGTGACTTAGCACAGCTTTCAGTTTAGGGTTCAGGTACTATTTCATTAGATGGTGGTTGTCTTCAGGATGTGCTTCTGGTTCCTAACATTTCGACAAACCTTCTATCTGTTTATCAGATTTGCCACTCTGGATCTGGTAAGATAGTTGAGTTCTCACCACATGATGTGGTTATTCGAGATTTTCATGATCCTAACTTGGTTGTGGCTACTAGGAGTGTGGATTCTACATCACGCTTATATAGATTTGATGGCTTTGAGAGTTCAGACATTGTTGGTTCCTCTCTTATAGCCCATGCAGATTCAGTGAGCAGGCTTTGGCATGAGCGTTTTGGCCATGTCAATTACAGATAACTACAGCAGATGAGTACTCGGGCACTTGTGATTGGGCTCCCACAGATTTCTTGTACTGATGGTGTATGTCGAGGTTATGTCCTTGGCAAACATCATCGAGATCCTTTTCCTAAGGGTCGAGCCACTCGTGCTAGGGCACCCCTAGAGTTGGTACAAAGTGATCTTATGTCCTTTCTGACTCCTTCCTTTTTAGGGGCCCACTATGTGCTCACTTTTATTGATGACTTCTCCAGACGTACATGGGTGTACTTTCTTAAGTACAAGTCTGATGTCTTTGACTCATTCAGGACTTTTAAGACATTTGTGGAGAAGCAATCTGGACTTTCTATCAGGAGGATATGCACAGATAATGGGGGGGAGTATGTTAATCAGGATTTCAGAGATTTTTGCACTGAGCATAGTTTACAGCATCAGTTTACAATCCCTTAAACCCCTCAGCATAATGGTGTCACTGAGAGAAAGAACAGAACCTTACGAGAGATGGCAAATTGTATGATACAGTCTCGAGCTATGAGTTCTTCATTTTGGGTTGAGGCAGTCAATTGTGCCAATTATATTCAGAATCGGATGCCTCATAAGGCATTGCGACATATGACTCCTGAGGAGGCTTGGACCCATGTCAAGCCTAATGTTTCTACATTCTGAGTTTTTGGTAGTGAGGCTTGGGCATTTATTCCTGATGCTCAGCGGAAAGCCATGGAGAGGAAGAGCTGACCACTCATATTTGTTGGCTACTGTGAGGATGTTAAGGTGCATAGGTTGTTTGATCCTGATTCCAGAGAGGTCTTTTTTTGGTGGGATGTCCAGTTTGATTAGCGCTATCCTCAGATGGATTCTCCATCACCAGCTTCTCCCTTATCTCCTACTCCTCCCTCTTCATCTCTTGAGGATTACTTATCTCTTGAAAATGATGTAGATGATGATCCACCATCTCCACCACCACCAGTTGCTCTACATTTTCCTAGGTGGGCCCGTGTTACTATTGAGGCAACTGGTTCTTTGGCAGGCGATCCTTCAGATACTTGTCGTACTCGTGCTCAGACATCTAGTTCTAGTCTTTTCATTCATGCCATTTCGGATGATCCTCAAAAGTTTTCAAAGGTGACAGGTCACCTTGAGTGGGATAGGGCCATGGATGAGGAGTATTCTTCTTTGATGAAGAATCATACTTGGGATCTTTGTCCTCTTCCTAAGGGAAGAAAGTTGGTTCGGTGCAAGTGGGTGTACCGTACCAAGTATGTTGCTGATGGTTCTATTGATAAGTATAAGGCACGTCTTGTTGCGAAGAGTTTTTCTCAGGTAGAGGGTATTGACTACTCTGAGACCTTTGCTCCTGTTGCCAAGATGAACTCTATACGCCTTGTACTTTCACTTGTAGCTTCACAGGGATGGACAGTGTTTCAGATGGATGTGAAGAGTGCCTTCTTGCATGGAGACCTACATGAGGAGATCTATATGGAGCAGCCTCAGGGATTTGTGTAGGACATTTCTTTGGTTTGCAGACTTCGGCGTTCATTGTATGGTCTCAAACAAGCCCCTCGGGCTTGGTATGAGAAGATGGACTATTTCTTATTTTCCTCTCACTTCACACATTGTCATTCTGATCACACAGTGTATATTCAGCATCAGGAGGGTGATCTTTTGATTCTTGTGCTATATGTAGATGATCTCATTCTTACAGGTAGCTCATCCTCCATGATTTAGAGTGTTCAGAGAGCTTTGATGGAGCAGTTTGAGATGACAAATCTTGGTCTTCTGCACTTCTTTCTGGGTCTTCAGGTTATTCAGTTTTCGGATGGGATTTCCATATTTCAGAAGTATGCTCTTGATATGCTTCAGCGATTTGGCATGCTTGATTGCAAGTCTGCCCCCACTCCATTTTAGTCAGGTGTTGTTTTGTCTTCCACTTGTTCTACTCCTTCAGTGGATCCCACTTTATACAGGCAATTGGTCGGCAGTTTGTTGTACCTAACACATTCTCACCCTGATCTTTCCTTTGCGGTTGGTCTTGTCTCTAGGTTTTCCCATGATCCTCATGAGAACCATTGGCAAGCAGCCAAACGTATTTTGAGGTACATTTGGGGCACCACTCATTATGGCATGCACTACACTTCAAGATCCCCTCACATCATTAGCTTCACTGACTCCAATTGGGCTGGTGATGTCAATGATCAGAAGTCTACTTCTAGCTTTGTTTTTTGCCTTGGTTCTGGTCCTATCACATGGTCTTGTAAGAAGCAGTCTGCTATTGCATTATCATCTATAGAGGCTGAGTACCGAGCAGCAGTGTTATCCAATCAAGAGGTTTTATGGCTTCGGTAGTTGATGATAGATTTTTTGTTTCCTCCAGATAGTCCCACTATTATTTGGTGTGGCAATTAGAGTGCCATTCACATTTATCGCAACACAGTGGAGCTTCAGCAGACAAAGCACATTGAAATCCACATGCACTTCATCAAGCAGTTGATTCAGCATGGTTCTCTCATCTTGGAGTACATTCCTACAGAGGAGCAAGTTGCAGACATCTTCACTAAACCTTTGGCATCTCCGCGCTATCTTCAGTTGCGCTCCATGCTTGGGGTGAAGGAAATTGTCCTTGGGGGTCTCAGTGAGGCCTTCCTTCATGTTTTTCTTTTAGCGTGTTTCTTTATCTCTTTTTTGGAGAGGAGTTTTTTCCCATTGGGTTTTCTTCTTTACTCCGCTTTATAGAGATTTTGTTGTATTCGGGTCCCTAATCAAGCCATGTTTCTGGGACCCACAGTTGCATTGTAATTCCTTTGCTTTCTTATGCATTGTTTGTAGCTGCATTGTAGCTCATCTTAAGGGGGGGTGTTAGAGTAAAGTAATTAATTAACTTTAATCTCCCCTTAAGACTTCATTTTATGCACATATATTAGTCATTTAATAATTAATATTAAATATTAAATGCACTCCCTTAGGGTTAGGTTTTCCTTTTAGTTTAGATCTCCTTTTATAAGGATTGATCTCTTGTATTATATTACTCTCTTGATTCATTTTTTTCTCTAATAATACATTTTGCACATTGTTAGAGCCAAAACCCTTGTTTTGTTCTCTCTCTTTCTCTGTAACAAGTTTCTTGCATACAGGTGTTCTTTGGGTTTTGTGGATTTGTATTTCTCAAATCCTACACAATCTTCAATGGAGGACCTTTTCCAGGAAATATATTCAACCACATAGAGTGTTGAAACAATGGAACGCAAATACAGATTATATTATGATGATGAGATATGTTACAAGAGTACAAGTGCCCAATTAAATAAGAAAGAGTGAGAA
Organism: Sequoia sempervirens; assembly: GCA_007258455.2. NCBI lineage: Eukaryota > Viridiplantae > Streptophyta > Pinopsida > Cupressales > Cupressaceae > Sequoia > Sequoia sempervirens. Next base: position 265,851 of record VDFB02190023.1, read on the forward strand.
CCTAAAATGCATAAGATTTTTCCAAGTGTTAAAATCACACTACATGTGACAACATGTGAACCCTACCTAGGAAATGATAAAATATTGAGATAAGTTCTAGAAGGACAACTCATCTTCTAGAAGGAATCTTATCCCTACATGAAAAAGGGGAATTACCCCATTATTTATGATTTATCTAAAAATGTAACCTAAGACTAAATAATGTAAGACCTAAGCTAACCTATGCTAGTGTAATAAATAATTAATTAACATAACACCCCCCAATAATTGCAACTTAGGGAGGAAATGTAATGATTATGCAAATATAATGGGTCCCAGCTACAAGGCCATGTTAGGTACCCATTTACAGGATGAAGATACAACTAATCTCCCACAAATGAAGAAAAAGGGGAAAACCCAGTGGGAACAAAACCCCTCTCCAAAAAGGAGATGAAATGCAAAAAAGAGAAGGGATGGGAAGGATGGAGGACTCCCAAATACCCCCCAAGTACACCATCTATCATATGGATATAATACAATCAATGTCCCCCCATAGGAAGTAAATAGAGAGACTATATAGCCCCCCCAGAGGATGAGATCACCTACAAAAATGGTAAGTTTCTAAAGACAAAGCATGATCCAATGTCGACAAACAACTTCTCTCCCTTTCAGAAGAAACAAAACCAAGTGCAAGTGTAGAGATGCTTCCCATTTCGGATAGGAATTGAAGGAAGGAAGGATGAATGAGGATGATGTCTCTGGAAAATGCTTATGTGTCTCCTTTGTCACTGAAGATGAAGATGCCACAATCAACTCGGGTACATGCCCAAGAAATGAAGAAGGTGACAAATTAGGATGATGTGGAAACTGATGTTGAACAATATCCAAATACTGTAATACAATGAATATGATGGAGACTAAATTTCCCCCCATAATGAAGTGTCCTAAAAACCACTGAAATAATTCTGAAGCAAAAAAGATGTCCAAACCACATGCCTCTCACTAGGAAGAAGCAAATCCAATGGTAGATGTTGAAGAAACTCCAACTCCTAAATGGAATGAGAGGGAAGAAGTCTCATACATGAAATTTCTGAAGAGAAACCAAGTGCCTCCAAGGTAGTCTCTGGATCCCCAATCAAGGTTGAGACAAATGGATGTGGAGACTCAAGAAAACTTTCCAAAGTAGGATCTGAATAGAGGAGTGATATCCCCTCGAGAATTTCATCCAAACCTATAGAAATATCCAAGTCAACAATCCCTAAAACAAAGCCATCTTGTGATGTCAAGTCTGGAAAACTGAATGTGTCCTAATGGATATAGATTATGGAAGTCTCAATCAATGATTCTAGACAAGGAATCACTAAATGTGAAGGGATACCAACTGTCTCTGATGGAGAAGAAGGAACATCTGAAGAAACCCTATCAACCTCTTCGGAAGATTCAAGGAAATCCAAACAAACAACCTCCTACACAACAATATCATCATGGGGTACCTAATCTGAGGAATGACATTCCAAATCATGATCATTGGGGAAGGGTGGAGTATCTAAATCTCCATAGATCTCCCAAAGCTTAGCCCAAAGGATATGAGGACAATCACAATGATCAATAACATTCAAAACATCACAATCAACTTGTATTGTAATGATCTCCAAGACAATGTGTCTACAACAACTCCAAGAAAATTCCTAAATACCTTCACTTGGATGGGGAACTATACCATATAGATGTGGCAATAAATATAGTGATTGGAGATGGTGTATGATCCCATACCGCCATTGTTTATAGTTACCCTTGTGCAACATAGTCAGAGAAGGATAACATGCAAGCCCCATAATGTACTATCAAATTTCTCCAAAAAACACAAAGACAATGACCTTCAATAGCAAATAGAAACTTCCAAATATGATGTACAACTAAAGTGATGCCACCCAATGCAAAAAATCATTTTCTCAAGCTTTGGGATATCCAAGTTATTGAACAAATGCACCGAATTGAACAAAACCAATGCAAGAGTACCTAGAGTTGAAACTGATCAAAATGAATGGACTGATGAAAAATCCTTTGAAATATCTTCTAAATTCCACTAGAATCACTGGATTTCAACAATCTGATGTGAAGATATTGGTTGTTGAGTCCAAAATGAAGGGTGTACTTCAATTGACTTGAACTTTTGATAGCAGAAAAATCTTGAAAAATAGAGTGCACCACTAAAAAGTAGACTCCAAGAGCTTTGCAATGGTATATTGTTTTCCAAATTTTGATATCATATGCGAAAGATACAGCCTCCAGAAGATCACTGTTGTAATGGATCTGAACAGGCTAACTAGGTGCAAAAAACAAGCACCCGAGGCTAAAAAACTTCGGCCCTTGGTCACTGATGTGACCGCAAGGCTACCAGAGGAAAAAAAAATCCCCCCCCCGAATTAGGTGGTGTCAAAGAGGTGGATGAGTGGTGAGTCAAGTGGTGCATTGAATGTGATGGTGGTTCCACTTGAGAGTAGCGCTAGCCTCTAGATCTTCATAGGACCAATAGTGGGGGCTAAGTCTTCAATAGGTGGTGGTTAGGAGTTGTTAGTGGACAGGGTCAGGAACGATGGCTGATGGGAGCCAACAAGGACCGTCGGGAGCAAACACTGATAGTGGATGATGGCAAGCTGATGGCAGAGGGGTTGGTTTCTGTAGGCCAACAAAAAAAGAAGCCCGACAAAAAAATATTTTTAAATATTGCAAAAAATGCAATTCAAAATAAAATGTTGATATTAAATTTAATCTGTAGAAAAATACTATGAAAGTTGACCAATGGAAAATTATAGCCAATGAAAAAAATATATGTTGATTGGTAAATAAAATGCCAAGTCACTCATATTAATTTTTTCTTGAACTTTAGAAAAAAATGCCCAAATTGTTGAATAAAAAATTCTTGGTGATTCTAGAAAAATTTTGCCATGATGGAGGACTGAAAGGGAGATTTTTTCCTGCAAATTTGTATAGATATTATAAAATAATGCAAACCCTAGATGATACCTCAATGGATCCCAGTTGATATGTCTCTAATTTTGACAATTGAGTAGGTGATCTATTGGTTTTGAGGCCTTTTGGACACAATGGAGAGGTCGGAGAGAGCATGATGTGCACCAGAAATCAGCTTGGCTCCCAGGTAGAACCAACTAGCTTGCAAGAAAAACTCTAAAAGCCTGCAAAGAATCTACACACCAACTTTCTTGATCCTGGGATGAATTTTCACTGGAAAAGCTCTGATACCATGTTGAGATGATGGAGTCATAGTTTCCCTAATGAAGCTATAGTCTTTAATGGAGGACCTTTGCCAGGAAATATATTCAACTAAACAAAAAGTGTTGCAACAATGGAATGCAAATAGAGATTCTATTATGATGATGAGATATGTTACAAGAGTACAAGTGCCTGATTAAATAGGTAAGAGTGAGAACCTCAAATGCATAAGATGTTGCCAAGTCTTAAAATCACACTACATGTGACAACATGTGAACCTTACCTAGGAAATGATAAAATATTGAGATAAGTTCTAGAAGGACAACTCATCTTCTAGAAAGAATCTTATCCCTACATGAAAAGGGGGAATTACCCCATTATTTATGATTTATCTAAAAATGCAACCTAGGAATAAATAATGCAAGACCTAAGTTAACTTATGCTAATGTAATAAATAATTAATTACACTAACACGCCATCCCCTACCATGCCTTGTTGGGCTCACCAAACACTTGAGTCTACAAGAGATCTTGTTGGGGATCCTTCAAATACAAGGAGGACTCGATCACAACATCAAGACATTCCACATTCCTACATTTCAATAGCTTCAAATCCACAGTCATTTCGTGAAGCATCTAGTAATGTTGAGTGGGATTTTGCAATGGAGAAAGAGTACAACTCTTTAATGTAGAATAAAACATGGGATCTTATTCCACTTCCCAAGGGAAGAAAAATGGTTCAGTGTAAGTGGATCTATCAAACCAAATTTGCAGTGGATGGCTCAATTGACAAGTATAAAGCACAACTAGTGGCCAAAGGTTTCTCTCAAGTACCTAGTATTGACTACACTGGGACCTTTGCCCCTGTTACCAAAATGAACTCAATTTGATTGCTACTTGTTTTCTCTACAACTCATGGTTGGGTTGTACATCAAATGGATGTGAAGAGTGCATTTATTCATGAAGATATACATGAAGAACTTTATATGGAGCAGCCATAAGGATTCATTCAAGATTCTCCATTGGTTTGTAAACTAAAGAAGTCTCTCTATGGCCTCAAACAAGCTCCACAAGCTTGGTATGCCAAAATGGACTCCTTTATTCTTTCCATTGGGTTCTCTAGATGCCACTTAGATCTGAATGTCTACATCTTGTGGTAGAAGGATGCTCTTCTCTTCTTAGATCTCTATGTTGATGACTTGATTGTCACTGGGAGCACTTCATCCATCATCTCCATCGTCAAGACTGCTTTGCATGATAGATTTTCCATGACTGACTTGGGTCTCTTGCACTACTTTCTCAAGATCGAGATCACCCAAACCTCTTCCAGGATCTCCCTTGCACATCCAAAGTATGCTCTTGATCTTTTGTCACATTTTCATATGGTTGATTGTAAACCTGCACCGACTCCCTTTCTGTCTAGAGTTAAGCTTGAGGAAAAATGTTCCACCCCACTAGTTGATGCTACTTTGTATTGTCAACTTGTTGGTAGCCTCATCTACTTGACTCATACTTGCCCCAACATTTCCTTTGTAGTTGGAATTGTTTCACGCTTCATGACAAAACCACATGAGCTTCATTGGAAAGCTACCAAATGCATCTTGCACTACATTGCGGGAACTCATTGGTATGGGATTCACTATGCAACATGCACAAGTTCAGACTTACTTGGATACACAGATTCTGATTGGGCTAGTGATATTGATGATTGCAAGCCCACATTTGCCTATAGTTTTTACTATGGTTCCAGTCCCATTTGTTGGCAGAGCAAGAAGCAACATGCCATTGTTCTTTCTTCAACTGAGGCTGAGTATTGGGGAGTTGTCAATGCCACCACTGAAGCTATTTGGCTTTAGAATATTCTCACTAAACTCGGTATCACCTATCAGAAGCCATCAATCATCTATTGTGACAACCAGAGCACTATCCAAATATTGAAAAACCTAGTCCATCATCAACAAACCAAATAGATCAAGATCCATATGCATTTTCTTTGGGAGCTAATTCAGGAGTGATTCATTGATTTGTGATATTGTCCTATAGTAGATCAAGTTGCAGATATATTCACCAAACCCTTCATTGAGAGAAAGTATGTTCATCTTTGATCTCTCTTGGGGGTGAGGCACATCTCTTCTAGGGGGGTCATGTTGATGTTTAGCAGCTTCGAACTTCATACTTCCTTATTTATTTGTGATTATTTAATGTGAAGAGGCGCTTCACATGGCAACATTGTAATTTTTATCTTGGCCGACCTTCCTCGTAACTTGCATTTTATTAATTGTAATTATATTTTTTATGATTGTCGACCTTGCATGAAGAGGTACAACCTCTCTCTCCCAAATTGTATAAATACAAGTTCATTCCATTCATTCAATCATCAAGCAAGTTCAAAGTATCTTCTCTTCTCTCAAGTGTGAATTACCAAGAGCAGATTGTGAATTCATCAAGTGCAGATTGTGAAGTCGTCAAGAGAAGATTGTGAACTCTTCAAGAGAAGATTTGAGTTGCAAGTGTAGATTATTTATCTATCATTGCATCTTGTGAAGGTGTTGATTATTGGCCTTGAGATTGGCCTCATTATAAAGAGACTTGTTGTCATTACATATATATAAGAGATATATTTGTTGTTGGGTTTTTCTCCCTCAAGAGGAGGGTTATCCCAGGGTATCTGTTGTGTTATTGTGTCTTATTTTGAATTAAATTTTTGTATCATTAATTTGATCATAAAACTAACATAGTATCAGAGTGGGTTTTAAGAAGACCTTGATCAGATTTTGTATTACAGTGATACTCTTTTCTCTTTCTCAATTTGTCTATCTCTATCTCTTCGTCGAGATGGTGAATGGTCTTAAGATTGAGGATAGACTTGAGGGAGAATCTAACTACACATCTTGGAGATTCAGAATTATGCTCACCTTGGAGGAAAAAAAATTGGTGGAGTTCATGGAGAGAAAAGTTCCCAAGCCTACAGATGAGGAAGAGAAGGTTCAATGGAAGAAGAAATATACTAAGGCGAAGAAGATGTTAGTTGATTCCGTGAAGGATCATATTGTTCCTATCATCCCCAAGTTGAAGAAAGCAAGAGACATGTTTAAAACTTTGGAGGAGATGTACAAAATCAACAACACAAGTTAGGCACTTGCATCGAAGCAATAACTCCATCATGTGAAGATGGCGGAAGGAGAATTTGTCATCGCTTACTTCATGAAGATTTCTGAATTGAGATATTAGCTCTCTACCATTGTTCATGTTGTTGATGTCAAGGATTTGATTATGTTGGCTCTTACTGGTCTTCCTTCATCTTGGGAGTCTTACATTCAAGGAATCAGTGCAAGATCGAAACTTCCCAAGTTTGATCGTTTGAGGGCAGATTGTATTCAAGAAGAGTCTAGGTTGGCTGCGAGAGGTATTGGTCGAAGCTCTAAAAATGAAGACATTCATGTTCTTTCCACTCAATCCTCAAAGAAGAAATGAAAAGGAGGAAAGAAAGGATACTTCAAGAGGAATAGAGATAAAGGGTCAGATGGTGCTCCCGCATTCAAGAAAAAGTGGGATCTCTCCAAAGTCAAATGTTTTCATTGTGACAAGTTTGGTCACTATGCAAAGGATTTCCCAACCAGGCCTAATCAGTATGCTTCATTTGCAGATGTGGATGAGATCTTTCCTCAAAAGGATTCTACAGAATTTCTATTCTAAGTCATGGGCCTGTGTTCAAGCCGCAAAGGTTGTGTGCTGATTTGAGCCCAAGAGCAGTGTATCTTACTATGTCTAGTATTTGCATCCATCAGAATATTTAAAGAGATAAGTATTCTTTGTTTGTTAAGTTATATCTTTTATTTGGGTCTTGTAATTAGCAAAGAGAGACAATAGTTTCTCTTGAAATTGTGTTCACTAGCATAAGATTCTTTGACAATTTCATTTGTTGCAAATCAATTCATGTTAGTTGTGAAGATTTCTGAGTGTGACTGAAATAAAAGGAGAATTGCAATTTTGATTGTGATTAGTTAGTCGCATCAATATTATTCTCTAATATATGAACTATGATAGAGCCTTGAACTCTTGGAGAGAGTTGGTTCTACATGCTAACTGCATAATGCATTCAAGAAATTTGTACTTGTGCAAATTGTCTTTTGTTGTGCTGAGTTTAGCACTCTTGAGAGGATTAAAAGATGGAAGAAAGAGTTATATCAGAATTCAATAAAGATAAGTTTCTTTATCCCTTCATTTTGGTCTTTTGATATATTTCTCTTATAGATTGATTTATTTATTTATGTTTTATATATTTTTCATAAACTCTTATGTGCTCATTCTATATCTTGAGATAGTAAACCTTGTATGATTCTAGCCTTGATATTTCTTTTGATAAACTACTAGTAATCTCTCTCTAAAATTCTTTTAGGATAGTTCTAGGAGCAAGAAGGTGATGAGAGATTGCTTAGTGATGAAAATTTTGAGGCATCTTGTGAGGAAGTCATGCCGACCAAAAAAAATGATCAAGCGTGAAGTCACAACTTGCAGCCCGTGAGACTGAGTTGGTGGCTAGAGGGAGTTCACTTCTAAAAGTATTCTTTGCAATCTCTGAATCAAGGATCGGGAGAGATTTTTGTGACTCACTGAGAAGAAGTGAAGGTTGCAGTGTTGCAAGGCCAAGTGTTAAATCCTTGAAAGACCTCTTCAACTATTGAGATAAAAATTGCACAAGACAGACATCTGGATTTGATATTGGTAGCTCCACAAACCTATTCAGAATAGGGTAATCTAGGATGAGGTTGATGAGGACAATCTTGAACTCTCTATAGTATCAGAGGTGTACATGGGAAACATTTCTCTAAGGTAAGCGTTGCAGGAAATCTTGAATAAAGAGGTTAGAAGGTTGATGCAAGTACTTGTAGATTCATAGGGAGCCTATTGAACTTGAAGAAGATGGTAATCTAATTGATCTTGGTTCTTTAAGTTGATTTATTACTGGAGGTATGATGGATTGCATATCCATGTCTATGCCCATGGAGACCAAACTACATAAGTTCAAGGAGGTTGCAGTTAGTTCAGACTTGGTGGATCCTATGATGTACAGGAAGTTGATTGGGTCCTTGATGTATCTAATTAACACTAGACCAGATATTTGTTATGCTATGAGTGCACTTATTCAGTTCATGTGTGAACCAAGACAAATACATCTTGTTGCAAAAAAAACATATCTTGACATACTTGTGTGGCATAGTCGGATATGGGTTGAGATATTCTTCAGATGTGGACTTGAAGTTGCATGGTTATACTAATTCTAGTTGGGCAAGGAGTGTCACTGATTGAAAGAGCACCTATGGGTGTTGCTTCAGTTTGGTATTTTCTATGATTTCCTGGTGCAACAGGAAGCAGTCATTTGTAGCATTGAGTACAGGAGAGGTAGAGTATATTGCATCTTGTGTGGCAGCTCGGGAAGCAATGTGGTTTTGTAAGCTCCTTGTAGGATTAATTTGGACAATCAATGGATCCTACTATCATTCATTGTGATAACCAGAGTTGTGTGAAGCTTTCTATCAAACTTGTGTTCCATGACAAAACTAAGCATGTGGAGATCAAATAATTCTTCTCTATGAGAGAAGATCGAGGTGAAATCCCTTGATTAATGTGTTCTTCCCTATGAGATAATTGTTGTGCAGTTTTCGCACACACGCCCCACTTGGAGTAGGGACCCTCTTTTCGGATGTCTTTCGACCTTTGGTTTTATTGGATTTACCTTTTTTAAGGTCTTGACATGTTGGTCTTGCTGGCTTTGATCCCTCCCTGAGGCTTGAATTGGTTAAAATTGGCTTTCAGTGAAAATTCAGGTTTTGACCTGAATCCGGGATTTTCCGCTCGTGGATTTTCCCGAGCCCTGGTTCATTGTGTGATCATCGTGAATTTTTCCAAATCCGGGTTTCTGTCTAACTACGGGATTTTCTGGTTCGGCAGATTTTCTCGGTTAAATTCTAAACTTCGTTAAAATCCCGGTTTTTGCTATTTCTGCGGAATTCAGTTCATCCGGATTTTCCATATCTGGGGATTTTGAAATTTCATCCTAGGCTCGGGTTTTCGGATTTTTTCAACACGTCTTGTCGCTATTAATTCCTTGCGACTTTTGTTGAGCGCGTAAATGGGCAGATTTAAAACCTCTTAAGCATCATTTCAATTTTATCTATTCACTTGCTTACTGCTCTGGCAATTAAGAGTTTTCATTTGAGCTTTGAAGATTGATCTTGAACCGCTTGCGTGTGGATTATTGGGTGCCGGTGTCTGGATTTTTGTTGCTTGGGCGTGTTTGCTTTGAGGTCGCTTCTTCGAGTTCGAGTTTCGTTTGGTTTATTCCATGGTAGGTTGTCGATGGCCCTTCTATTTGTTTATGCAATGATTGAGTTTTTTGAGTTGATTGGTGGTCATTTCGGGTCGGCCCATGTTTAGCCAAGATTTCTTTTATTGAGTTGGGGTTTGACCCATCTCTTCGTGAAACCTCATCACCCGTGCCATGTGTGCTTGTATTTGTTCATTAGATGATGGGTGCATCCGTTTGAAAGGTATTTTGGGTTAGATTGTTTGCCTTCTTAGTGCGTAATTTGCCATATTATGCAAGGTTAGGGTTTTCTTGGTGCTCGGCCTAGAATAATGAATTCATTATGATTTGTCAATCTCGCACTTGTATTAAACTAACCCCTGCCTTGGGAAACCTCGGAAGCTCTTTAGACTTATCTTCATAGATGGTATTTTAAACTTTGAGCTTACCCTGGTTTTCATGGCGGGGGGGTTGTTCACCAAAATTAGGGCATCGCTGTTTTGCCATGAGGTTTGGATATTTTGAGGTCCTTGAGAGCTTAAATTCCTTACATTTTGAATCTTGATCGGTTAGCGTCGATTTTGAGACCATTAGAATCCAGGTAGAAAGATTGCATGATCGTTTGATTGATGGTTTGCGTGTCGTCATTCATCAGGTTTCTGAGGTATCCGCGGAATTCCTGCGCACTCAGATTTTCCTGGTTTCGGCTGATTCCGCAGGGCGTAATGATTTCTAGAGTATTTGAAATGTCCGCAAAAATCTATCTTGTCTGGATTTTTCCGGTTTTTCCTGTCTGATTATATTTCTTTCGATTTTCCGAAGATAGGATTTATGAAGTAAGTGCTAAATGTCGATTTCTTGTTGCTAATGGATGGATTTCACGATTATCTCACAATTTTGGGTCTATACTAACGATTTATTTGACTAATGATGTCTTGGCTGCAGGAATCCGTCTGGGTCGGATTTCTCCGAAATTTTGCCCCGACTAGATTTTCCCGGTTTACGCTGTTTTCCCGGATTCCTTTATTTTTTTGGATTTTCAAGGATTGGCCATTTGTGATAACTTTTAGTTGCCTTATATGATTTTGTGCTAATCCTTTGGTTAGAATATGCATGGTAATTGGGTACTTATGATGATCTTTTGTGAGTGCAGGCTGAATCAAGCAAGGCCGCTGCAGGAAAACCTAAGGGTGACACGGAGGGGTCCTCCATCTCAGAAGTAGAAAGGTTAAGATTGGACACCAAGAGTCAGTTGCCGGAAAGCAAGATGTCTTCTGTGTGGTCCGAGGTGTTTGACACCAATGTGGGAGCCTGGAGGTACGAGGAGTTCAAGGAGAGGATAGCTCAGAAGGATTTGTTAGTCCTAAGACAAGGAATGATGAGGTCCAGACTTGTTCATGTGGCAGGGTTCCCTCCAGCAATCCAATGCTATGAATTGATACTTGAGTGTGCCCGGCAATATGATTTCGACACCCAAAGGGTTGTCAGCACTGAAGGGAGAGTCTTGGCCAATTTCAGTCTTGTTTCTATTACACAAGCCTTTGACATGCCGGATTTTCCTTTTGTGTGTGCTCTGAACATGGACATGGCCCAGAAATATTATGAGAATGAGCCAACCAAAGCTCAACAGATGATCAACTCTTGGATGGAGAAGCCAAAATCACATTACTCCAAACTGCCCAAGCAGTTGCACAGGGTTAAATTTAGGTCAGACATCTATGATGCCATAACATTTTTTAGCAGAGTGGCAGGTTTGAAGACCGCTGGAGTGTTAGAGAGTTGGATGGTCCATGTGATCACCAAAATTGAGCAGGGAACCAACTACCACTGGGCAGGACTTGTCAGCACTATGATTGATAAACAGCTAAGGGATGTCCTAGAGACCAAGAGGTTCACCATGTCCTCTTATGTGGTGTATGTGCTAGCCAGATTCTACCCATACAGGGGTTTGAGTCCACAGGGGACATTTGGACAGGATATTGTCTATGAGATTTATCCGGAGTTGCACCTAGGACACAAAAACTACAGAAGAGCCAATGATGCATTTACAATGCATATCACTAGGATGCTTTAGAATGCGGAGCATGTGAGACTGTCGGATGGAGTGAAGGGGTTGATAAAGAATTATGGGGCCTGGTTCATTCAGTTTCCCACCTTCTCTTACATTAGAATTGATGGATGCTCGGCTGCTCCATACAAGTTACCTAGGTACCCTACCGATCATATTGCGTTGTTGGAAATTGTTAGACAAATATGTGAATTTGATGCAGTTGTCAAGAAGGAAAAGCATATAATAGGTTTTGGTGGGGATTTCCCGCTTGGAATTGGTGTAGCAGAGGTGTGCCCTCTATCCAATCAGCACATGCAGCATGTGATGAGTTGGCAGCTCATGGCTTCTCCTTCCATTCCAAAAGAACAAACTTTGATATCACTGGGGAAGCACAAAATAAGGCTACCAAGGAGTACCGTCATAAGGATGACCTAGAAGACTATTGGGCCAACATCAAGGATGATTTTGAAGCAAGAAAGAAGAGGTACTCTAGGCTTCCTGTTGATGCAATCAGAAAATACAATGTCAAGTTGATCCCTGACCAACTAGAGGATGATGGAAAACTGGTACAAGATCATGCCTATGAGGCCATTAAGGATAGGTCAATCGGGGAAATCAACTAGAATGAAGATGAGGTCACAAAGTTGGAGGACCTAATGGCCCCGGTTATGAAATTCACCACTTCTTGGTTGAAGCATAAGGTTTGGGAGCTGGAGAGCGAGAAGGTACCTTGTACCTTTAATTTGATGGGAAACCTTAATCCCATGTCTACTTCAGAGGAATCCGAAGAAGATGACCCCAAAGGGAAAACTCAAAAGAGCTCACCTTTCAAGATCAAAATCAGAGGCCCTAAAGAAAGTGAGCCTGAACCAAAAAAGGAAGCCAAAAGGAAAGAAAAGAAGTCGAGCTTTGAAGATTGGCAGGTCCTCCGATGAGGAAGAGTTGGAAAAGCCAGTTGAAGAGGATGTTCCTCCACCGCCAAAGAAGGCTAGGACAGCTAGAGTTTCAAAGAAGAAAGGTCGAGATACTTCCAAGGAGGAGCCTCTGATTGTTGATGTGGAAAGTTCAGGAGAGAGGACCAAGGTTTATATGAGGAGGTCTAGGACTCCTTCTCCTAAGGACACTATGCAAAAGATGGATCCTCCTCCAAAGTCACCAGTTGTGGAGCCATCCAAGGTTGTTTCTCCTCCACCAAGCGTGCATGAGCAAGAGACTCTTGAGGAGCATGAGACTAGTGGGGAATCAGAGCCATTCAAGGAGGGAGCACTCTTTGGTGAGGCAACTGAGCTTGAGGTAGAAGAGGTGGGAAAACTTCCTTCTCCTCTAGTGCAATATGAAGACTCTCCAGCAAGTAGCAAGGGCCATGAATCACCCGAGAAGGAGAATATCTTGGTTAGAATCCCGTCACCGGTACAAGAGGTAGAGCCAAAAGTAGAAGATCAAGGCGAGCAGCTACCTGAAAAGGAAGAGGAAAAAATTCCAGAAGAACAACAGGAAGAGGCAAAAACAGAGGAAATCCAGGTAGAACCTGCTGTCCCGGATTAGCTTCAAAAGGAAATCACAAGGAAGAAGCAGGTAGTTTTTGAGGATACTCCTTTGGATTGGGATGAGATGCTGTCCAAGATAGGTAAAGGTAAAAAGAAGAAGGAAGCCAGGGTAGTTTCAAGAATAGAAAGGGATGAGGTAAATAACAGAGTTATCCACATTGCCACCACTGCTGCAGACAAGACAAGAGAAGATGTCACTGGTGAAGATTATAATGTGCAAACTATTAACCTTGGACCAGCATCTATGGAGCAGGATATAGAGGAGTATGAAGGGTCTAGTGCTGTGATAGTTGATAGATTAAGGAAGGAGACTCGGACCAAGCATGAGCTGAGAAAGGAGAATGAGAGACTTAGGAAATGCTTGGAAGAGGTGATGAAACCTCTGCAATCTCTCCACCCATCTTCCTCTGCCACTCCTGGTTTCTTTCCCAAGGAAACTATTTCCGAAATTGAAAAGATGAAGGCCTCTGCTCAAACTACAACGGATTGGTTGAAGGATGTGCAGGCAAGGGGAGATAGTGCAATCAAGGATATCCTTTCAGTTGGGAAAGATGCAGTCCGAGCCAAGGAGTTATTGGAGCATGTGTTGTCCCAGGACAAAGAAGACATTGACCTTCTACTGCAGAAATCCAAGGTCATCATAGAATATGGTAAAGATCAGTTGGTTACAGATGGGATCCTTCCTTCCTCCAGATTAAATGAACCTTGGGAATGGTTTGAGGCTCTGCAGATTCGACAGAAGGCCATGAGGAAGATTCAGAAATGGAAGAAGCTGATGGATGGTGACTTGACTGGTGTCTATGAGGGTTGCATTGCATTTTTTGAAGTTATGACTGGCAGGAGAAAGATTGCTCCTAAGTACCTGAGTCTGGAACAACTGAAGGAATGGTGGCATGATGTTTATGCTCCAGACTCTGAGAATGTTATAACGGGCACCAGTTGGATGATGCAGCAACATACTTGGCAGTAATGGATAGGTATCAATCTCACAAGGGTGATTGGAATAAGACTGTTGAGCAGTCAAAAGAGGAGATTGACTCCATTAAATGCAGACTTAAGGTTTTGCCTTTGCCACCTGTCACTGAGCTGGATAGGGTGTTTTTGAGGGTTCAAGGATCGTTGGACCAGAACAAGGATAAGGGAGGCGGTATTTAATGCCATTTTGAGATTTGTGCTTCCCTATTATTATGGGGCATGTATTGATCTGGGCTACATTGGGGATTGTGTCTAGGCCGACCTTGATGATGTATCGGCATTTAATGTGTGCCTTATCTTGGATTCCTAAGGCCGACTTGTTTTGGCTATTTTATTTTGTAAATGTTTGGCTAGGCCGACATGTCTTGGGAATTTGCTATAAAAGGCATTCTTGCCTCATTATAAGAGATTAGACATTAGAGGAAAGAGAAGAGATAATAGAGTTAAGTTAGAGTAAGAGTTAGAGCATTTTGTGAATTTCTTGAAGCAAGTATTGTAAACAAAACTGGGATTGTTGCAGCATTTTGATGATCTAATACAATTGAAGACATTGTGGTTTTCCTGGTGAAATCTCTTGTGTTATTTTATCTTGCATGGTTCCTGTTGTTTCATCTTTCACATTGCTTAAAGATTTAGGGTTTAGTGTTCAGAATTGAATTAGTTTTAGTTTGGTGAATGATGTTTATGATTTCATATTTGGAATGTTTGTAGCAATCTCTGGTCTATACTCCCAGTAACTATCTGATTGTAGTAGGCTGGTGAAGTCAACCTGGACCATATATTTTTGTGCTTAAGTTCGATTGTGGATGAATGTCTATGATTTGAAAATCTAATACCTTAGAAGATTGCACCGTTCTTGTGATATTGCATTGTGGGTTAAGCAAGAATTGGTTATTTGAGATTGGTCCATTCCAGATATCTGTCATTTGCATTGCTCATTCTAGGAATAGTTTAGATCTTATCATATTCTTGCACCCTTATCTTTTGCTATTTCTTTATCATTGGTTAGATTTAGGATTTGAGATCATTATATTAAAAATTGGAAAGATACAGTTTGCTTGTAGTAAGGTTCATTGTGATTACCAGCATTTTCACATATTATCTGAGTTGTTTATGCATCGTCATGACTGACACCCAGAGACCTTGGGGTGATTTTCAATAATTTATTGTTGAAGATTACCTTTCAAGAGAGATAGGATATTGTATTCTGTTGAGTTGTTGTCGTGCGAGAAAACACCATCAACACATACCAACTAGTGCATGTATCTTACTTGTTGGGCTTTCTCACCCCACAAACAACTAGTTCCATTGCCCCAGAGTGAGTACATTTGGGCCTTCTCACCCCATGGACAGCCTGAAGTTCTATGGCCCCAGAGTGAGTACACATTCTCAATTAGCCTAGATCCAATCCACAACTATTTGGATTGATGATCAAAGCTTCATTTGATTCCTCTCAACACTTGTGTGTTCCTTTGTTCTTATGCTTAGTTTTCCAATGGGATCTTCATCTTGGGGGCTTGATCATCCCTCTTGATCATTATATTCCATCTTTCTAATGTAAGTACATTTGAACCCTCCTCTCAATGTTCATGGCTACTTTAGTGTGAGTTTGAAGAAAGTTCATCCTCTCACTAAAATGGGGGCTAAATGTGCCATAGAAAAATGGCACCTTGTCATTTTCATCATCTTTTAGGTCGTGTTTCATGGTGTTGGAACTATTTTGCTTTGATTTTATGCTATAACATGGCTTGAACATGCTTATGTAGCTACTAAAATTCAAAGAACGATGTCTTGGAAGGTGTTGTGAAGTGTTGTAAGACATTTATACACTCTTCTAGACTCTATTCATTACAATTTACCTAAAAATCACCTTTCTACTCATCATCAAGTTCTATTTTTGAAGTGTCGTAAAGTCTCGTAACATGATTTCATGCTTTTCTAGGTACACCTTCACTATTTATCCCTTTCTCATGCTTTATTTGGCCCCTTTATGCCCTCATATGCTTTAATTAAGTGTATTTTTGGATGTTATCCTGAAAAACAACAATAAATACAACATTTTTCTGACACACATTTTTAGGTCCTAGGTGGGACCAATTTGCCATGGATGGCGAATGAGTCCCCCTTGGCCCCAAATTCAAAATATTTTAAATTTCCTTTTAGGGTTTTATTCAAAAGCACTTGATGTCAGCCTGTGATGAGGTATGAATGGGTAACTAAGACACAAGATTGTATAAATATGTGATTTTCACCTCATTTTACATCTCTTACAATCTCCTATCTCATTCATCTAATATCTCCTCATTCAAGAATACTACAACATCAATTCAAGTTCTTTTCAAGCACTTTGAAGCATCCATTGGCATTATTTCAGACTTGCATTATCAAGGGTTTGGTAAGTTGATAGCAATTACATGTTATTAGTTTATCTTTCTCTTTCATTTCATTGTTTCATTAAGGTTTTTATTACCACAAGTGGGGTTTGACCAAGGAAAACCCATATTCACTAACCCTCAACCATTTTCCCCCTATTGCATGTTTGTTTGCAGCCTTTTACGTGCACATCTGACAAGATTTTAGGTGTTGACGATTGGTTTTCAAGTCAACTAGGTGCCTGAAGTCAACTCAAGTGTATTTCAAGTTTGGAGAAGCTTTTCTATCCATTTCCTATAGAATTGACTTCAACAACCCAACTGTTAGCTCTCAAAAATGTAGGAAAGATGCCTTAAGAGGTTTCCAATCTCTTGATACACTTCAGGGTAACAGACAAGGTCAAAAGAATTCAACCTTTTACTCTTTAGGTGCTGCAAAACCTGGGCGGGTGTACCTCTCTTGAACAATGCAGGCTTAACTTGTGATTATCTTAAAGCAATTTGTTCACAATGGCAATGAGAGGTGAACAAATGAAAACCAACTTGAAAACAATAACAATATTCTCATCTGAATCCTAAAATAAATGCTCAATTAACAGATGTAAAGAAAACTGGATAAGTTCAAATGGTGAAGTGTAGAGACCAGTGCCTTGTTGTGTATGCAGAGTCAAATGAGATCAGGATGAGCAACATTTCTCTGAGAAAACTTAAATTATCTGGCATATATTATGTTTACAACTTGTATAAACATGCATGAATGTGATTACTAAGTTCTACTTGAATAATCCAATCGAATCTCACTAATTACTTTGATTAACCAAAAGGATTTAGTCTTTACTTGAAAGAACCAAACAATCAATCACATGAGTGCAACAAATGTGCACTGATAAATTAAATACAAACTTGTCATATCAATTTAAACAATCAGTAAGAGTCCATCTTGGAGACAACTTAGCAATTCTTTTATTAAATTCAACAGATAACTTATACCAGAAATGTGTAGCAACATCAATTGACATTCATAAATACCTCCATTTTAGAACATGCATCACAACCTCTGATTTGATAAATTTACTATTCAGTATCCATACAATTTTCCTACTGTATCGAATAACTGATAACTAGTGATTGGTCTCTATTACAAATTGAAAAATGCCTATTTATACTCAAGCATTTGAAGAAAATATTAAATTGAGATCACATGTCAGCCTAGCACAAAATTTGGGCTCCAATCAAGCTGGAAAGCAATGGTCAACCAAGCAGATACATGTCGGCCCCAGTGATTTTATTTCTATTGTTCAGCTGTGAACAGTCGACGAGACATTATATCATCCTGCTGAAGGCAATTCACTCATTATCATCATGTGTTCATTGTGCTTGCATACACTGTGACCATTGACCGTTAGGGAGATGCATTGAAGATATCATTTACGTTTCGTCGATATCACAATTCTGTCATGTTCGTTTCCAATCAGTGAGACACAAGGACATCTCTTACTGATGTGCTCCTTTTTGTTATTCACTATCGCCGTAGCTCATAGATATCATGGAGACCTCACACAAAATGTTTTAAGTTTCATCGAGAGCCTCCCATATAACTTCATGTCATTGTGACCACCCAATTATCCTACCGACAAAAATGCCACCGTATTCCATTCAGCAAGACAAAATAGTATCAGGGAGAGGTCATATAGAGTGCCCATGTTATACCAAAAGCTCACAACTATCCTTGAGCGTCGCTATGAAATTATGTATATCCCACTGATGAGGTCCCCTTTGTCCTCCATCAGTGAGACCGGAGGTCACTCCCCGAGACCTCATATTGATAATCCTGACCCATGTCGATAACGCATCCCGAGCATATATATAGATCGCCAAGAGAAACCAAAACTCTCACCGAAAGCCAATCACACACCAAAAGGAGCCCACATTGAACATTGTTAGCAAGATCCGACCCTTTCACCATGACCATACACCGAAAGTCTTAACCTTATTCCTAAAGCCTTTTGAGGGAAACCCATTGTATTTCCATCAGCGAGACATATGGATATCGCCATGACATCCCTTCAAAAATATTAACTCATGCCGATATGCCGTATTCTGTTCCCTTGGTCGGCGAGACAAGATAAGTTTGCTGAGACATAATGTCGATACTGCCTAGCTGCGCTGATGAACCACCATACCCATAGTCGGGGAGACATGTTGAATTCGGTGATACCCTACCCCGATATCCATAACATATGCCGATAGAAGTCTCTATTGTCACCAACACAAGATGAACATTATGTCGATAACCAACCACGAACAAATACCAGTCGTTGTGACAATACAAAGGTCCTGCCGAATGCCACCTGCAAAAAAACTTCAATCGATGTGACATTAAATGAGTCTTGCCGATAGGCAACACAGACTCATGCAAGCGAAAAACACAGAGCTGATCAGGGAGACAGGAATGAACCTATGTTGATATGGACATAGACATGAAAAATGCATAACTCGACAGAATCAATGGGACAAAATGGAAAAATATGGGTGAAATACGCATACGGTAGGACCAAATCTTGAAATTTATGAGTGAAATCATAAGTAAAAATATCATATTTTTATAGTTCGAACAGTGGCTCCATCTAGGGATGAATAGTTAGATCATTGCAAGGATCTAGAATCTTTGGCTGAGCAGACCAGACACAAAATGATGAACTAGTGAGTAGCAATGGAAAGAATGGTAATGGAAAATGAATGCAAAGTGGAAGTGACTGGAAAATGATAGTGAAATGGAGATGGATGAAGACCTAAAACTACTGTGCATGGAAAATAATTTTAAGAGGATAAGTAAGAGTTTTCCATGCACTGGCAACCCTTAATCCTCTATGTTGCTCAAGAGAAAAACTGCTTCAAGAATTGCCCATGAACTGGCAATTCTTGATCTTCACCAGCCATTTTCTGTAGATAATATGAATCTTCACCCTTCTTTCCAACAACAACAAAAGGTCCCAGTCAAAGAGCCTCAAATTTTCCATGTTTTCCTTTCTCCTGACACCTTGCATTCCACATCAACACCAAATCATTTTCTTCAAATTTTCTATTTTTTTCCTTGTCAAATAAATACTTCATCTGTGCCTGTAACTTCATGTTTTGACTTTGGGCCTCTCTCACTTCATCAAGTTCAGCCAATTGCTCAATTCTTTCCTCCATAGGTTCAGGGACATCCAAATCCTCCTGAAGAACAAACTTGTAGACTGGTAACAAATTCTGTAGAGGCATCCTAGCTTGTGCTCCATACACTAATTCAAATGGATATTTTCTGATTTCCTTCGTTACAGTGATCCTATCAGCCCACATAGCTAGTTTTAACTTTGAATCCCAAGCCTTCTTGTTTAGCCCTAGCATTCTCCTTATAATCTTCAAAAGACTTTTATTGCTAGACTCTGCTTGTCCATTAGCTTGTGGATGGTAAGGGGATACATAAGAAATAGTAATGCCATACTTATCACAAAAGCTTTTGAATTCATCTAATCTGAAACACACCCCATTATCTATGATTAGCCTCAATGGTATACCAAATCTGGTGATAATGTTGTCCATCAAGAAAGTTGTTACAACTTTACTTGTAGCCTGCTTGGTTGGGATTGCTTCCACCCACTTTATAAAATAATCAGTGGCAACTAGTATCCATATATGTCCTCCACTTGATTTCTCCTGTATCTCTCCAATGAAATCAATTCCCCATTGATGAAAAGGGGCATCAACTTGCAAGGGTCGTAGTGGCAAAGCACCCTAGTACTTTAATTTTCCATAAAACTTTTAGCAAGCCTCACATCTTCTCACATGTGTAAAGGAATCATTAAAAACATTTGGCCAATAATATCCTACCCTGAGAATTTTGTGTGTAGTTGTCTTTGCTGAATAATGACCTCCACAAACTCCTTCATGCATTTCACTTAGAACGTGCTTGGCCTGTGACTCATCTAGACATAACAACAATATGCCATCTCTATTTTTCCAAAATAGATCTCCATCCATGAAGACATACCTTGATGCTTGCAACTTCAAAGTTCTCCTTTGGCTGTCACTCAATCCCTCTGGACACTTCATGTATTTAAGATAATGCATGACATCAGTATACCAAGGAGTGTGTTCAATGCTTGCAATTGCAGTCCCTTCTTCAATAATGCAGATCTGATTTGCCTCAATATTAGTTTATGTCATCAGCTTAGCCAAGCCTTGACCTCTTACCAGCTTAGTAATCTGTATCTCCATGTCAAATTCTTGAATCTTGTTGATCCATCTACACCTTTTTCCTATCACTTCAGATTGTGTTAAAATGTCTTTGATAGCTGCATGAGGGACATAAGAAAATACCTTTGCTCCAACAAGATATGGTCTGAAAGTTTTTGTGGCCTTTACTAATGCAAATGCCTATTTTTACATTATGTCATACTTCAATTTAGACCCTTGTAATGATTTACTAAAGAAAGACACAGGTTGCTCACAACCATCCTCATTCTTTTGTAACATAACAACAACAATAGTGTGCATTGAAGCAAATGGAAAGATCTGAAAAGGCTTTGTAAAGTTTGGAGATTTAAGAACAGGGGCCTCTTTGATAGGCCTTTTGATAGACATAAAAGCATCCAAAGCTTCAGCAGTCCAATCGAATTTTTGTCCTTTCTTCAACATTTTATATATGGGCTTGATAATCTCAACAAAGTTAGAAACAAACCTTCTAACAAAATTAATTTGTCCAAAGAATGATTGTATTGCCTTGATAGTTTTGGGAATAGGAATTTTATCAATAGCTTCAACCCTCTCAGGATCTATTCTAATTCCCTCTTTTGAAATAATATGCCCTAAGAGCTTACCTTTTGTGGCTGCAAAATGACATTTCTTTGGATTTAAACTAATACCATATTCAAGAGCTTTAATAAATACCTTTTCAAGGTGTTGCACATGATCTTCAGCCTTCTTTGAATAAGCGGTCAAGTCATCTTGGTACACCACCATGATAACATTAATCAAATCAACAAATGATACATCCATAGCTCTTTGGAAAGTCACTCTAGCATTGGTGAGACCAAATGGAATTCTTATGTATACATATGTTCCCCAAGGAGTAGTGAATGTTGTCTTGTATTTCTCAGATTCCTTGACTTTAGCCTGGTTGTATCCAGAGAACCCATCCATCATGGACAACAGCTCACACCCTGTCACCTTATGTAATATAGCCTCCATGTTGGGTAGAGGATAATTATCTTTAAGAGATGCCATGTTCAAATTTTTGAAGTCCACACACAATCTAATATCACCATTCTTCTTTCTTACAGGGACCAAATTCGAAACCCATGTTGAGTGCTTGATTGGTTTGATAATTCCTCCATCCTTGAGCTTTATCAATTCCTCTTGCATTTTAGGTTCCAGTGTTGGATTTATGGGTCTTTGCTTTTGTCTGAAAGGCTTGGCATCTGGCTTCAATGGTATTTCATGCTGAAATAAATCCTCCCTGTATGCTTTCAGATCTTCATAAGACCAAGCAAAAACATGCTTGTATTTTCTCAGCAACTCAATCAGCATTCTTCAAATTGAAGGGCTGATCTTCTTTCCAATGTATACCTTTCTTGGTGCTATCTCAGTCACAAAGTTGACTTCTTCAATATTTTCTCTCCTGACTGGTGTTTATTTCATTAGAGATCTATCATTTCCATCATACAGCCTCTCCAATGCCACCAGACCCTTGGGCAACTTATTTGTTTTGAGCTGCAAAATCTCCTTGCCAAACACAGTTTTCTTCCCATCCACTTCTTCAACAAAAGCATTGAAATCAATTTCCTGGGCCTCATACTGATCTATACAATTGAGGAATTTCAAAAGGTCAGTATCATCATTGAAAACTTTCCAGTTATAAATGTTATCAGGCACAACAGGCCTTGTCTTAAACTCTATCTGTGATACCCCAGCTAGTGTGATATCATCTCTTTTCAGTGCCACATTTGCTAAAAAATCAGCCATTATGTTCTTTGATCTATCAATCCATTCAATTGAAAATGCATCAAATAATTCAATTGTATCCCATACAACATTCCTATATTGTTTTAGGGTAAACCCACAATAGTGGGTTACAATTTTTCAAACGAAGAAAAATTAGAAATGGTCATAAAAAATTAAAATGGTTTACCCCTTCTAATGAAGGGGGTTCAATGAACCACCCCCCTTCTAATGAACCCTCCCTTCTAATGAACCCCTTTTGCACCATATAAGGGGGCTTCAAAAACCCCCTTCTAATGAACCCAAGATTTTTCCCCTCCACCATTTCAAAATTTATGCATTTTTTTTACTATCGAAGCTTGGGAAGGAGGTGCAAATGGAGTCAACTTGATAAACCAAGTTGGATGATTGTAGTGATCGAAACGTGCTTTCCAACAACTATAAATTTAATATATTTTGTTTTTATTTTATATTTTATTTTTTAGTTTTACTGTACATAGGTTTTTCACCGAACATCAAGTTCGATGAAAAATCATTGTGGAAAAATAGTAAATTTGAGGGAAAAAAAATTGAAAAATATATATCCACTAGGTATTGATGTCCTCGTTCTAACAAAAAAAGAAAAATTGAATTTCAATACATACCAAAAAAGTTATGCGAGCCGAAGTGCACCTATGTCTAAATTATAAATGTTTTGACTTCAAAACTTAATTAAAAGAAAAATATTCAACAAAATGCTATGAAACAAAATGAAATAACTAGATACTTGTGTTACCAACATAAATTCAAAAGAATTAGAATTTTATCCTTTGTAGAAAAAAATTTATGCGAGCGTACACACCACTTTTAAAAAATGTTGTTTACTATTAAAAACTAGTTATCAAAGGAGATGCAAAAAAAATTACAATTTAATTTCAATTTTTTTAAAAAAATACATTTAAAATCTATAGAAAAATCTCACAAATCACTAGTTTACATCATTTTCAAATTCCTAATAGTTTACCTACTATAAGTGTCGAAAGTGAAGTTTTCTTTGAAAATGTTGATTTCAATGTCAAGTTTGGCCAAAAGTGTAACCCATTATTTTGGGATGACCCTTTAATCTTTTATGCTTTAATGCATATTTTGATTTAATTTGTGAAACAACCAACTTAGAATTGCCCAAAATAACTAGCAACTTAATCTTGTGTTTCACAGCTATGTTCAAGCTTGTCAATAAAGCTTCATACTCTGCCACATTGTTTGTACATTCGAATGCTAACATAAATGAATATTTAAAAGTAATAAATTCAGGTGAAACAAATACAATCCTAGCTCCATTACCTTCTTGGCTACAGGCTCCATCAAAATACATCTTCCAGACACCATTGCAACTTTGTGCCACATGCTTTTCTATTGGATCACCATTACTTAATTCTAGCTGAGCTAGTTCAATCTTAAAACTCCCCAGATCAACATCACAAAAACAATTAATTTGATCTTGTGGTACACATTCAACAAGCTCGCCCATTCTTGGCTCCTTGTATAACTTCACTTCTTGCCCATTTACTGGAATAGTAGCATAAGACAAATCAAATTGAACATTTCCACCTACAGCTATCATCCACTGCCTTGACAAAAGCATCCCGAATTGAGGAGGAGTATCAATGACTATTATATCTATACTATAAGCCACCTATGGATAAGTAGCCAATTTGACCTCAACATCTTTTATAATACCAACCACAGGAACGAGTCTATTATCCATTGCATAACACTTGCCTCTAGTAATATCAACTCACATGCCAAGCTATTTCATGACTCCTACAGACATGATGTTTATAGCAGCACCAAAGTCTATCATGCAATTCCTCAACAGTTTATTATTAATAAGCAACGTAGTGAAAAAGGGATCTACTTGAGGAGGATTCGATAATATATCACTCAAGCAGACCTGCCTATTGACTGCTTTAATAGCTACTTTGTTTTTAGAATTCATATTTTCATTTCCACTTGTTATCAATTGAACAACACTATCTCTGTATTCTTTTATATTCATCATCTCAAGTAATGGAATGGACATTTTTACCTGGGATAATGCTTGAGTGAAGTTTAAAGAGGAGCTCTCCATCTTAATAGCCCTCTTCAGCTCTGGCACTTCTCCTTTGTTTTCTTTTTCTTTTTCATTAGGTAGTACAGGTGTCTGCATTTCTTTACTTAATTCCTTCACTTCCTCCTTTTGGACTAGCTTCTACTCAACTTTGTTATGCTGCTTATTTTCTGGCTTTTTTACAGTCTCATGTGTTGCCTTTTGATCTTTTATAAAAATTCCCCCAGGAACACCATCTAGCTCATTTACTTTTATGTTTCTCAACCAGTACTGACTTTTGGCTTTCTCAACTAGAACAACAGTTATTCTTTCTATTTCATCTTCAGTAAGTCTCCTTACATTACACTGAGCAGGCGCCTCAATAGGATGTGGCTCTATGTAATCTTCATTAGAATTATAAAAGATCTACTATTTAGTCATATGGATATTATACTTCTAATTGGAAACATCATATTTGTAGCCTTCATCCTCTGAAGATGAATTTTTTTCCTCAACATGGTGAAAAATATTTGAAGTCAAATACACCGTGTGATCTTCTCCATTATTTTCCATCAACATCCCTTATTCTTGCATCCTTTGAGCTACAACAATATAATCTAGGGAATGTGGTTGATTACAAACTTCACAAAAGTAATTATTACTCACCATATAAGTTCCTTTCTTGCTCAATGGATCAAGAGTTTCTTTATTTTTGGGCCTAGCTGATATAGGCTTCCCATCTTTCCAGTCTGTATTGTAAGGCATATCATGCAGCCTCGGTTTTTCATTCATGTTCTCATATCTATATGTATTTTCTTGTCTGTAATGATAATTATTGCTTTGCTGAGGAGGCCTCGAGTTGTCTTTTTTATTAGCTATACCGGTGGCCTTTCTGTTGTTTTCAATTGTAGTTGCAATTCTTTGTGCTTCAGCCAAATCTCTTGGAAATCTATTTATTAGTTCGTACCCTATTTTAGGATCAAATTCATTTAAATAGATGCTCAATGCAACAGAATCTGGCAATATTGATCCAGGCGGCCTACCTTGGTCTGCAATTTGTTGAATTTTTAGTTGAAATCATGAATTGAATCATTTTGATTTTTTTGAATCCTCATTAATTCATGAAGAGCTACATCTGGAGCATTTTGATTTCCATATTGCTCTAAGAATTTGTCTTGAAATGCCTGGAGAGAATTAATTGAGAATGTTGGTAGGCTATTGAACCAATCCCTGGCATATTCAAGAAGTGACATCATGAACAACTTCATGTGTAAATCCTCATGAGGCATATCTATGTCTTGGACAAAAACATTAAAAATCCTTAGATGTTCTTCAGCTATGATTGCATTACTTCCTATAAACTTGGGCACCATATTCCTCCAACTTCCATCCATAGGGTAAGGATATAACTGAAAACCAGCTAAATCAAACTATCTGATAATGGTTGTATGCTAGGGAGGAATAGGTGGGTGTTGATACTGATGCATAGGATTATTGTATTGTGCATTATGTTGAGGGATGTGATGCTGACCAGGAGGTGGATACATACTTGTATGCTATGTGGGAATGTGAGGTGGACGATTTGGCAGCTTGTGATGATTTCTTGTTTGATGGTGAGGAGATACAGGTGGACCAGAAGGCCCTGCACCATGATTGCCCTGTTTATGAGGTGGCACATACTTTGGGGGGCGATCAACTATCTGAGGAACATTTTGATTTTCCTGTAATTCAAATTCTTTCATTGCTTGTATCATTTAGGCTTTTTCCTATTCTTCTCTCTCCTTCTGAGATTCAAACCATGCTTTGACTTCCTCATAAGTTAGAGATTCATAATCAGTCTGAGAAATCACATTCTCATTAACCTGGTTTTGATCATTTTCCATCTTTTGATCATATTCATGCTGAATTCGGATTCGTTCAGGCTCAAGTCTAGCTTCAAACTCAGCCTGCTTCCTAGCTTCAAATTCAGCCTATTTCTGAGCTTCAAGAGAAGAGAAAGGATTTCTTTGATCTTCAGGGGTACAAGGCTCAGCACTTGAATCATCCCTCCATGTATCATAGCAATTATATGTTTCACAATGTGCTCTTGGTGCTTTGCCCTTTTCTGTTATGTACATGTCCTCATTGATCCTCTTTCCTTTGTTAGCTCTGTCATCTTTGTGTGTCCATTTACTACTACCAGCCAAAGCTCCAATATGACATCCCTTGTACTCAGATCTTCTTCCATTCATGATGAACAGCTACAAAAAATCTATCAGAGTTGCCACTCACTTTTATCAAAAAATGAGAAAATGCTTGATACTTCTTATTCCCAACGAAGTCTGTATAAAGTTTTTGACTCTATGAAATGCCTCGATTTTGAATGTATTCCCCAGTAGATTCACCAATTTTTTAGCTCTCAAAAACACAGGCAACATGCCTCAAGAGGCTGCCAATCTCTTGATACGCTTCAAGGTAATAGACAAGGTCAAAAGAATTCAACCTTCTACTCTTTAGGTGATGCAAAACCTAGGCAAGTGTACCTCTCTTGAACAATCCAGGCTTAGCTTGTGATTATCTTAAAGCAATTTGTTCACAATGGCAATGAGAGGTGAACAAATGAAAACCAACTTGAAAATAGTAACAAAATTCCAATCTGAATCCTAAAATAAATGCTCAATTAATAGATGTAAAGAAAACTAAATAAGTTCAAATGGTGAAGTGTAGAGACTAGTGCCTTGTTGGGTATGCGGAGTCAAATGAGATCAAGATGAGCAACACTTCTCTGAGAAAACTTAAATTATCTGGCATATATTATGTTTACAACTTGTATAAACATGCAAGAATGTGATTACTAATTTCTACTTGAATAATCCAATTGAATCTCACTGATTACTCTGATTAACTGAAAGGATTTAGTCTTTACTTGAAAGAACCAATCAATCGATCACATGAGTGCAGCAAATGTGCACTGATAAATTGAATACAAACTTCTCATATCAATTTAAACAATCAGTAAGAGTCCATCTTGGAGACAACTTAGCAATTCTTGTATTAAATTCAACAGATAACCGATACCAAACATGTGCAGCAACATCAATTGACATTCATAAATACCTCCATTTTAGAACATGCATCACAACCTCTAATTTGATAAATTTACTATTCTATATCTTTACAGTTTGCCTACTATATCAAATAACTGATAATTAGTGATTGGTCTCTATTACAAATTGCAAAATGCCTATTTATACACAAGCATTTGAAGAAAATATTAAATTGAGAACACATGTCAGCCCAACACAAAATTCGGGCTCCAATTGAGCTGGCAAGCAACGGTCAACCAAGTAGATACATGTCGGCCCCAGTGATTTTATTTCTGTTGTTCAACCACGAATAGTCAGTTAGACATAGTATATCGTCCTGCCGAAGGAAATTCACTCATTACCATCCTGTGTTCACTGTGCTTGCATTCGCTTTGGCCGTCGACTGTTGGGGAGATGCCTTGAAGATATCATTTACATTTCATCGATATCACAATTCTGTCATGTTCATTTCCAATCAGTGAGACAGAAGGACATCTCTTACCGATGTGCTCCTTTTTGTTATTCACTATCGTCGTAGCTCATAGATATCATAGAGACCTCACACAGAATGTTTTAAGTTTCACTGAGAGCCTCCCATATAACTTCATGTCATTGTGACCACCCAATTATCCTACCGAAAAAAATGCCACCATATTCCATTTGGCAAGACAAAATAGTATCAGGGAGAGGTCATATAGAGTGCCCATGTTATACCGAAAGCTCACAACTATCCTTGAGCATCGCTATGACATTATGTATATCCCACCGATGAGGTCCCCTTTGTGCTCCATCAGTGAGACCAGAGGTCACTCGCCGAGACCTCATATCGATAATCCTAACCCATGCCGATAATGCATCCAGAGCATATATATAGATCGCCAAGAGAAACTGAAACTCTCACCGAAAGCCAATCACACACCAAAAGGAGCCCACATTGAACATTGTCGGCAAGACCCGACCCTTTCACCATGACCATACACTGAAAGTCTTAACCTTATTCCGAAAGCCTTTTGAGGGAAACCCATTGTATTTCCGTCGGTGAGACATCTGGATATCGCCATGACATCCCCTCGAAAATATTAACTCATGCCGATATGTTGTATGCTCTTCCCTTGGTCGGCGAGACAAGATAAGTTTGCTGAGACATAATGTTGATACTGCCTAGTTGAGCCGATAAACCACCATACCCATAGTCAGGGAGACATGTTGAATTCGGTGAGACCTTACCCCGATAGCCATAACATATGCCGATAGGCATCTCCATTGTTTCCAACACAAGATGAACATTATGCTGATAACCAACCACAAACAAATAGCAGTCGCTGTGACAATACAAAGGTCCTGCTGAACACAACCTGCAAACAAACTTCAATCAATGTGACATTAAATGAGTCTTGCCGATAGGCAACACAGACTCATGCAAGCGGAAAACACATAACTGATCAGGGAGATAGGAATGAACCTATGTTGATATGGACATAGACATGAAAAATGCATAACTCGATAGAATCAATGAGACAACATGGCAAAATATGGTTGAAATATGCATACAATAGGACCAAATCTTGAAATTTTTGAGTGAAATCATAAGTAAAAATATCATATTTTTACAGTTCCAACACCAACAATCAGTGATTTCCAGATCTAGTGTTGTAGAGTTGTCTCCTGATATTTTAGAAATTTGGTAGAGGACTGATTTGTCACTAGTGGAAAATGAGTCCCACCTTAGGACTGAAAATCTATTTTTTTTCAAATTCTAGATCCCAACAATTAGAAACCAACTTCCGACAATTTTTCACCAAGAGGACTAATTCACCACCCTAGGAAAATGAGTCCCACTGTGAAAATTCAGCGATTTCAACCAACATCCACAACATTACAAATTCATCATAATTTTCCCAGGTGCACTCTGATTTAATTCATCTCTTTTTGTTATGCATAATTTTCTCCATTTTCTTCATTATTGTATTACACACTATGTTTTCAAACAAGGCATAAATCTTAGTTTTGCATTCATTTTCATTCATTTAGATTAGTAAATTGCATTTATTTTACTTCATTTACATTATAAAACATTGCATACATCCTTATTTGAGTGAATCATTAGCATTTTTGGTTCCTATCTGTCTCCTTTTAGGTGAAAGTTCCTAAGAGAGAAAGATTAGTCTTAGGAACCCAGAAATCTATGTTTCAACCACATTTAATGAGAATTAGGGCAGATCATCATTTTATAAAGAAAATGTGTAAGGAATTTTGATCACTCATTCGTTTGAAGAGCTCAAAGAGCCTTTTGGAGTGTTCCTAAGGGAATTTGGAGCTCGAGCCATGCAAACCCTAGTTTTGGTTCATCATAAAGAAAGAGGTATTTTACTTTTCTGTGTAGTTGTGGGGTTGTGTTGTTTGAGTTATTTGAATTAAAAATTGGAAGAATGGAAACCCTTATATTCATTAATGTGTTGGAGAGACTAAGACCATCTTATAGGAGATATTCCTTGAAAGTTTTCAAAGACAGCCTCATGGGCACATTCTCATCAATCCCTCATGGAGTTATGTTGACCGAGGACACAAGGGTGTATATTCAAGTAAAGACTGAGGAATTCAATTATACAAAATTGATTGACATTTGGCAGAATGAGCTTATTGGTGATAATTTATTGATAAAACTTAAATACTCAAACCTAGTTGCGAAGAGGTTAGATAGATGGAAAATTTTTCCCAACTTCAGTTCTGAGGTTGATAACAAATTTGTGAAGCTAGTCCTAAGCAAGATACATGATGAATTTATGTAGACTAAGTGACCGCACTTGATAACTAAGGAGGCAATTAGGAATGTTACTGACCTCTAGGATAAAGGTACAATACCTGTATTGAAAGCTATGAAGAATGAGGTGGTAATGGAACTTAGAAGAGTTGCATATGACAAGAGAGTATTAATGACAAAGTCCATCACTAATTTGGATGTGAAGTATGTAGCTATCATGATTGGTCACAAAATATACTTCACAAACAAAGAGAAGTCTATTTTGGCTATAGCAATTTATACTAGTTTTGATATGGTTGTAAATGGTGTAGACTATGACTTATGTGAGCTTCTCGGGAAACAAGTGCTTGAGAATTTGAAGTCAACAAAGGAAAGGAAGTTTTCTTTCAAATTTGGTTCATTGATTGTATGTCTGTTATTCTATTTCATGAAAAGTATATGGAGGTCCACATGGAGCATTAGAAGCCAATAATTAGAAAGAGAAAGGAAAATAAGCTTAAAGAAGCTATATTCACTGATGAGTAGATTGATCTTAGAAAAGCTAAGGGAGAACAGTTGGAGGAAGAATTATCCAGCCTGAGGAGATTCGGGAGGACTACACTTACTAAATCCTTTGTAGCCCCTGCAACAAAGATTGAACCCAGTACCACTTATAAAGGAAAAAGCTTGGCTTCCTCTAGACCTACTACTAGATCTAGGAAGAGGAAAGAGATTCCTTTGGTGACCCTTGGAAAAAGAGGAAAGAAATAGAAAGTGACAAGGGAGAAAAAGCTTAGCGTCGTAGATGATCAGGATGAAGAGGAAGAGGATCCTACTACAAAATTGGTGAGGAGAAGAAGAGGAAGTTTACCCTTTGGTGAAGGCACTTCTAAGGAAGTTGTTGGTTCAAAGAGAGTGCATATTGTATCTTCTTCTAATGATGAGGAAGAGCAGGAATTTAGTGTTCATGTGCAAACCAAACCAAAGTCAAATAATACTAAGGTGTCTGATGAAGCCTCTAAGGGCTAGAGAGAAGAATAGGACAATCCAATAATTTCTAGTCCCCATTTTAAATTAGAGGAAACTCTCAATACTTTGTTACATTTTGAGAACATGCTAAACCCTACAACAAAATAATATGATAATGTTGAAGAAGAAGATAAGAAAACTTTTCTTTTAGTTGTGATTCAATATGTTATCATCTTGGAAATTAAGTGGGATTATGTGAAGAAAGATGTACCTGAGAATATCTGGGAAGCTCTGATGAAAAGGAGGTCAGAGGTTGTAGAATTTGAAGTGAAAATCAAGAATGATGCATATTATAAGATTGGGTCCTCCTTGACCTCAAATGATCTGGAGACTTTGAAAAACATTTGTGCAGAGATGTTTTAAATGAAGAAAAGGGTAAATATTTTAATGAAAGGAATAAAAAGCTAACAAAGAAGATAAGGAAACAACAAAGGTGATCTTGGATACAAGAGAGAAATGTGGCATGCTTAAGGCTAATGAAGATGCTATTGTTGAAAATGATGAGGAAGATATTCCCCTTGATATAGGTAATGAAAATATTTCTAAAGGAATTGATGTTGAAAATGATGTCGATGGTGAAATTGATCCTCCAGAAAGTGAGAAGAAAAATAAAGGTGAAGTTGAGCTTGAAAAGCATAATGATGCTCCTCTAGAGCACACAAAAGGTGAAAAAGTCAATAATGAAAAAGGTAATTCTGAAGAAGGAAAAGGCAGTGAAGAAGAAGAAAAGGATAATCCAGAAGAAGAGAAAAATGAAAATAGAAAAGATGGAAATGATGAAGAAGATAATAGGGATAAAGATAAAGATGGAGATAATAAGGAAGAAAAGAAAGAAGAAGAAGAAGAAGTGAAGGAGAATGAAGAGAAGGAAAAGGGATAGCAAGAAAAGAAAAATGAAGAATCTATTGGGAAAAATGAAGAAATTCAAAAGCAGATTGTAAAATCTCTTGAGCATCTTGAAGAATCATCCTCTAGTAATGATGTTCTGAAAGGCTTGCTATCCAAGGAAATCAGATTCTAGCCAATAATCCCTTAGGAGCTTCTACAACTTCCTATGATTGAAGGGTTTGTAGATATGGAGAATATTTCTTTGGTGCATAAAGTGGTGTTGGGAGATACATTGCAGGCATATGAAAGGAAGGAGATTCTTGAAACACATCAGAAAGGAACAAAATTTATAGAATATTCTCTTAAGGAATTGTAGGAGGTCACACCTGGTGCATCTATTGATGCATCCCTTACTCCTATTCAAAATTTGAGATTGTTGTTATATTATTTCAAGGAGTATACCTTTGGGATTGGAGAAAAGACAAAATGAGAAGTTGAGGAAAATTTGGAAAAGAAAAGGCTATTGGAATTGCATGAAAAGTGTTCTCTTGCACACTCAAATGTTGAGAAGAATCTAGAAGTTGTGAAGATCTGTGAGTCAGAAGAAAGTTTTGTTCTTGCTTATTGCTTGAAGTGGTTGGATGCCACTCAGAACATTAAGGTTGTTATGGACTCCATTGAGTCCCAGTTGATTGTTGTTTCTAATACTTACAGTATATCCAAAGACAAAGGTCCATATCAACTTGGAACACCATCACTGTGCATAAAGAAAATTTTTGTCTTGCAAAAGTAGAAGGAAGAGATTATAAAAAAAATTGATCAGTTGAGTGACATTATAAGAGTGGGATACACTGGTTGGCAAGGATTTGGTAGGCACAAAAAATATTGAGAAGATAAACTTGACTCCTGATATTTTAGATGGTGTAGAAGAAACTCTGGTAGAGTTGGAATCCCTGAACATGATGTTGATTGCTACAAAGGATAGTTGGGAGAATGGTAAATCAATATGGGAAGGTATTCTGCAAGAGCTTCAAGGCTCACCATCCTCCAGTTGATACATGTTTCTTTATTTTCTTTGTTTTCATATTTCAATTTTATATTTTTTTGGGACACCCTTTGTCCTTGATGTTAAAGGGGGAGTGAAGAATGGTGAATTGTTGGTGTTAGGGGGAGAAGTGTTGTAAATAAGATATTTTGTAAATATTCTTTTTAGCACATGTTGCCATCAATGACAAAGGGGGAGATTATTGAAAATGAAGAAGATCTCATTTTGTTTTATTGCGTTGTCATTGATGTCACCATGATATATGAGTTGCAACTACAAGATCAAGTCTGATTTTTTTTTGGTATTATGGTCCGGTATTTGAACTAGTATAATGTTTATATCCTCTAGTATTTTGGTATATCCTCTAGTATTTTGGTCTAAAATCCTCCACTATTGATAGTTGGTGTTTGTGGCTTTGAGAAATTATTTATAGATTTTGGAAGCACGTTCATTCAAGATCTCACATACTCAGATGCTCATATGGTGTATCAGTATTACTCTATTTTTTCTGTTAGGTATATCCTTGGCTGACCTAATGAATGAGTTGTGTAATGGTGAATTATTTTTTGTTATGCAGATCTATGGGTGACCTATCTTAGGTTCATGCCAACATGATGTAGCATGTTGAGCATTTGAATTTCTATTTAAAAGAGGAAATATTTAACTTTTTAACTACTCCAAGAGAGGTGGGAGATTTAAAATTAGGACTAACTGGAAAGAAAGAAATTACCTCATGTGAAATTATATGTCCATATAGCTTTTAATGTTATAATTGGAACAAAAAAATGATCACATTATTTGTAGTGTTGGAAAACACATTGTTTGGGTTGTCAGTTATTTCCATATGAAATGTTTTTTGTTTTACACAATAAGAATGTAATGAAGTCCACATTCAAATTTTAGAACAACTCTTTGGTACAATAAAACTGGCATTTCACTTTCTTCATATGATTGGAACACAAAAATTCACACATTATTTGTATTGTTGGAAAACACATTATCCCCCTATCAGTTATTTCCTTATGAAAAGTTTTTTTTTTGTACGCACCAAGAATGTAATGAATTCCACCTTCAAATTTTATAATAACTCTTTGGTACAGTAAAAGTTACATTTCACTTTCTTCATATGATTGGAACAAAAAAAAGCTCACACTATTTGCAGTGTTGGAAAACATAATGTCACTTGTGAGTTATTTCCTTATGATTTTTTTTTGTTTCCTAGGTACCAAGAATGTAATGAATTCTACCTTCAAATTTTATAACAGCTCTTTGGTTATAGTAAAAATGGTATTTCATTTTCTTCATCTAATTGGAAATTAAAAAATGCTCACATTATTTGTAGTGTTGGAAAACACAATGTCCCCTATCAATTGTTTCCTTATGAAAAGTTTTTATTTCGCATGTGCACTAAGAATGTAATGAATTCCACCTTCAACTCTTAGAACCACTCTTTGGTACTATAAAAATATCATTTCACTTTCTTCATATGATTGGAACAAAAAAATGCTCACATTATTAATAGTTTTGGAAAACACATTGTGCCCTATCTATTATTTCCTTATAAAAAGTTTTTGTTTCATACACACCAAGAATGTAATGAATTCCACCTTAAAATTTTAGAACAACTCTTTGGTACAGTAAAAATAGCATTTTGAAATTTTTTCATATGATTGGAACAAAAAAGTTCTCACATTATTTTCAATGTTGGAAAACACACTGTCCCCTATCAGTTATTTCCTTATGAAAAGTTTTTGTTTTGTAGGCACTAAGAATGTAATGAAGTCCACCTTCAAATTTTAGAACAACTCTTTGGTTATAGTAAAAATGGTATTTCACTTTCTTCATCTGACTGGCACAAAAAAATGCTCACATTATTTGCAGTGTTGGACAACATAATGTTTCGTGTTAGTTGTTTCCTTATGAATTTTTTTTGTTTCATACACACCAATAATGTAATGAAGTCCACCTTCAAATTTTAGAACAAATCTTTGGTACAGTAAAAATGGCATTTCACTTTCCTCAAATGATTGGAACAAAAAAAGGTTCATATTATTTATAGTTTTGGAAAACACATTGTGGCCTGTGAATTATTTCCTTATGAATTTTTTTTGTTTCCTATGCACCAAGAATGTAATGAAGTCCAACTTCAAATTTTACAACTCTTTGGTATAGTAAAAATGACATTTCACTTTCTTCATGTGAATGGAACAAAAAAATTCTCACATTATTTGTAGTGTTGGAAAACACATTATGCCCTGTCAGTTATTTCCTTATGACTTTTTTTTTGTTTCATACACACCAAGAATGTAATGAAGCCCACTTTCAAATTTTAGAACAACTCTTTGGTATAGTAAAAATGGAATTTCACTTTCTTGATATGACTGGAACAAAAAATCCTCACATTATTTGTAGTGTTGGAAAACACATTGTCCCCTGTTAGTTATTTCCTTATGAAAAGTTTTTGTTTCATATGCACCAAGAATATAATGAAGTCCACCATAAAATTTTTGAACAACTCTTTGGTATAGGAAAAATGGCATTTCCAATTCTTCATTTGATTGGAACAAAAAAATGTTCACATTATTTGCAGTGTTGGAAAACACATTGTCCCCTGTCAATTATTTCCTTATATTTTTGTTTTGTTCATATGCACCAAGAATATAATGAAGTCCACCTTCAAATTTTAGAACAACTCTTTGGTACTGTAAAAATGACATTTTTTCTTCTTCATCTAATTGGAACTAAAAATGCTCACATTATTTGCAGAGTTGGAAAATGCATTGTCTCCTATCAGTTATTTCCTTATGAATTTTTTTTGTTTTGTATGCACCAAGAATGTAATGAGTCCAAATTCAAATTTTAGAACAAATCTTTGGTACAGTAAAAATGGAATTTCACTTTCTTCATCTGATTGGAACAAAAATATGCTGACATTATTTGCAGTGTTGGAAAACACCTATCCCTTCTTAGTTATTTTCTTATGAAAAGCTTTTATTTCATATGCACCAAGAATGTAATGAAGTCCACCTTCAAATTTTAAAACAACTCTTCGGTATAGTAAAAAATAAATTTCACTTTTCTTCATATAATTGGAACAAAAAATATTCACATTTTTTGCAGTGTTCGAAAACACAATGTTCCCTGTTAGTTATTTCCTTATGAGAATATTTTTTTCATACATGTGCCAAGAATGAAATGAATTCCACCTTCAAATTTTAGAACAACTCTTTGGTACAATAAAAATGACATTTCAATTTCTTCATCTAATTGGAACAAAAAAATGGTCACATTATTTGCAGTGTTGAAAAACACATTGTTACCTGTCAGTTATTTTCATATGAAAAATATTTTATTCATATGCACCAAGAATTTAATGAATTCCACCTTCAAATTTTAGAACTCTTTGGTATAGTACAAATGGTACTTCACTTTCTTCATCTAATTGGAACAAAAAAATGCTCATATTATTTGTAGTGTTGGAAAACACACTATCCCTTGTCAGTTATTTCCTTATGATTTTTTTTTGTTTCGTATGCACCAAGAATGTAATGAAGTCCACCTTAAAATTTAAGAACAACTCTTTGGTACAATAAAAATGGAATTTCACTTTTCTTCATCTGTTGAAACAATAAATAATGTTCACATTATTTGCAATGTTGGAAAACACACTATCCCAAGTATCAGCTATTTCCTTATGAAAATATTTTGTTTCATACACACCAATAATGTAATGAAGTCCACCTTAAAATTTTAGAAAAGCTCTTTGGTATAATAAAATGGCATTTCACTTTCTTCACCATATTAGATAAAAAAATTGCTCACATTATTTGCAGTTTTGGATAACACATTGTCCCTTGTCAATTATTTCCTTATGATTTTTTTTTTTTTGTATGCACCAAGAATGTAATCAAATCCACCTTCAAATTTTATAACAACTCTTTGGTAAAGTAAAAATGACATTTCACCTTCTTCATATGTTTGGAGAAAAAAAATGCTCACATTATTTGTAGTGTTGGAAAACACACTGTCCCTTGTAAGTTATTTCCTTAAGAAAATTTTTGTTTCATGCACACCAAGAATAGTAATGGAGTCCACCTTCAAATTTTAGAACAAATCTTTGGTACAATAAAAATGGTATTTCACTTTCTTCATCTGATTGGAACAAAAAAAATGGTCACATTATTTGTAGTGTTGGATAACACACTATCCCTTGTCAATTATTTCCATATAAAAAGTTATTTGTTTTTTAAATATATGAATAAATTGAAACATAATTTTTACTTTGATACTTGTTAGAAATTTTGAAGGTGAATTCATTGCATTCCTGTTGTGTAAATAAAAAAAGGTTTTTCATTACATTCTTATTATTTTATAAAATTACATGTTGAAAAACACTATGTTATGAAACTTGCAACCCACATACTATTGTAAAACCCTCTACACATAACAACCCAATTGGTTAGTCATCCTTTAGGTCATTTTTATTAGTTTTATAAATCCTCCACCTACAAATCCTCCCTGAGCTCTCAACCCTTGAGCTTAGAACAAGCACAATCATATCACTCACAACCCATTGTGTTTTTCTAACTTGCAATTTTTTTTTTCATTTATGTTTCATCATATGAAGAAATTAATTTTTTTTTACCTAAGTAAAAGTTGTGGTAAAATTTGAAAGTTCCTTTCATTACATTCATACTCTATAAATAGAAAAAGGTTTTTATTACAATAATTGTAGGGTGGAAAACACTGGTTGTTATGGAACCTGTGACCCACATAATGTTGTCAAACCCTCTATGTGTAACAACCCAATTGATTATTCAACTTGTAGCACCCCTCCACTTTTTGACTCTTTTGATTGGACAATGTTTTTCTTTGTTATGCTTTGTTTCTATTAATACTTTGACTATGGTACTTGGTTACTATTTGATTGCAAACTGTAAAGTGATGTGAATGTTATATTTTGATGTGATGGTATTTTATTCTGATGTTATCATTATGACATGCTTTGGATCAGCTTAGTAGATATTTGAATTAATGACGCTTTATGCTTTTGATTGTATTATTGATGTTAGATTCATCAATTAGTAATACTATATTGGTGAAGGGGACGGGATTACACCACTCACTTATGAATGCCCTGCGATTTTGAGATTTCCTCTTCACAGTGTGTTTTATTATGTTATATATATGCATGTTCGATATACTCTTTGTTCACAGGTTGATAGGTATAGGACATTGAATCCACTTGGTTTCACAGGTTTGAGCGTGTCCATTGGCCAACAATATTCGATTGGGAGATAGTAGCTAGGTTTTCCATGCCAAGTCATCACCCTAGTCATAGTGTGTCGTCGGGTTGTAGACAGGTTTAGTTGTTTTAATGTTGTTCATTTCACCTTGGTTATTATTTAATTTCAAGTTATTAAGGTAAATAAATGGCTTATGTAGTTAAGTTATTGGTTAAATAAATCTAGTTATAATGTTAGAAATGTTATTTAATTTATTAATTAATTTAATTTAATTAATAAAATAATCTAATCTTGGATTAGATGTATTGAATTGATTAATTAAACTTATTGTCGAGTAAATAAATTAAATGATTAATGCTGTTTTGAAAAGTGTATGGAATTAAAAGTGTTAAATTATTTTTGAAAAGAAAATTTTAAAAGTTGTAAATTCTTTTGAAAAGAAATTATTAAAAGCTTTAAATTCCTTTTGAAATGGAAATTTTTAAAAAGTAATAAAATATTTTTTTTAATAAAAAGGGGGTAAATTTTTTATTGAAGATCAGAAAGCAACATTACAAAGGAAGCACATGACTGAGATCCCAAGGAAAAATAAGAACAACAAACCAAACTAAGAAAAAATAGCCAGCACCATCAGCTGTCACCATTCCCAGCCCTATCTTCAGCAAGAATATTTATTAAATCAAGATGGAGCTCCTGAAGAACCAACTCCCACTCCTCAATTCTCCATCCCTCAACATGCTCAGAAGCCCATTTTTCCAAACAATCAGTTGCCCTATTCCACTCCCTTGGAATATGGACAAAAAACACTGTTTCCATCAAAGAACTAACCCACAGAATTTGTTGCACAACCCTAGCCAACTACCAGCTGACATCAGCTACTTTCTGCTCAATAAGAAAATTGATCAATATCTGAGAAATAGATTCACAAACAATCCTTCTCCACCCCAAAGCATGAGCTCACTCAAGAGCATCAAGAATAGCCAACCCTTCCACCAGGTTGATGGTATGAGTTCCTTCATAGATCAAAAAGATGAAGATAATCAAGCCCAAAGAATCCCTACCAATCCCCCCAATGCCAGCTGGTCCCAGATTGCCCCTTCAAGATCCATCAGTATTGATCTTCAAAACACCGAATGGGGGAAGTTGTCATTTGCCATCCCTATCAATTTTCTACTTCTCTCGTTGTCCTCTCTTAGCCTTAGCCCGAGCCAATGACAACCCCTGAATCCCCAATCTCTCCACCAACTCTATATCCCTTTTCACCAAAGGGAATTCCACTTCACACCTAGCTTCCACTATTTCCTGAACCATACCCAATAATCTCTGCCAAATTTGTTGCACCAGCCTCTGTTCTCCATGAAATATCCTTCGATTACGTTCCAACCAAATCTGCCACAATAAGAAGATAGGCCCCACAAACTACACCTCCTACAAAAAAGAGGCCACAGAGGGGGGCCGACCCATCCCCTGCCAAAATTCAATCAAGGAGGAAGCATGAACACAAGAAATTTTCCAAACAACCCACCAAAAATGCCAAAGCTGAAGGGAAAAAGAGAAACAAAAAAATAAGTGAGTAGAGTCCTCCTCATTAGCCCCACACAACACAAACAGAAGGACCCTGGAAACCTCTCTTCCAAATGTTATCCCAGTTCAAACACTTATCCCAGGCCAACATCCAAACAAAGCAATTACATTTTGGCCAAGAAAGCTTGTTTCAGACCTTCTTCCACCACTTAATTTCAGGCCCAACCAACCTATGAGACAATAACACACTATAACCAGAGGCTATAGTATAGGTCCCCTTAGGATTGGGGGACCAGGCAAGCACGTCATCATCTCAGAGAGAACTGCATCTTCAACTGGAGAGGATACTTTGCAGCACCGCACAATCCTCCTACAAACCAACATCTGGCCACTCAACCGGGGACTTCCATTTGGCCACCTCCATCTGACCATAGGAGGAATAGGACTTAAAATCACTCACCCACAACCAACCAGCCTCAAAAAATCTCTGGCAAAGATTCAACAAATTGGGAAATTGAGAGGTGATGGGAGGAAAACCATCCCAAGAATCAGACCAGAACTGTACCTCTGTCCCCTTCTTGCAAATCCAAAATAATCCTTCTTTAATCAGCATAGCCCCTTTTTTGAGGGTGCCCCATATCATAGAGCCCTTCCCCACAAGGGGGTACCTAGACATATCGGGCTGAGGGATCCCCAGGAGATACTTCTAAGAAAGAACCCTGGCCCAACTCTCATCCTGCTCGTTACACCACCGCCAATACAATTTTGCAGCTAGAGCCTCCCCAGTCAATGCCGACTGCCTCAAACCTAGTTCACCAGATTGTTTTGGACTACAAACAACCTCCCATCTAACAAGACTCCATTTGGAGGACTCCAAGCAACCAGCCCATAGAAATTGTCTCGCCACAAAATCTAGGTCCTTAAGAAAGCCCATAGGGGCAACCTGGAGCATGCATCTATAAATGGGCAAAGCCTGCACCACTGACTTAATCAACTGGACACGACCAACAAAGGATAACCATCGATGAGTCCAGTGATTGACTTTCGCCCGAAATTTATCCAAAATAATCTGCCAAGACTCTCTAGGCAGTCTACACACCGAGATAGGAATGCCAAGGAAAGTCAAAGGGAGAGTCTCGATCTGAAATCTCAAAGTTTGGGCAATCCTCTGCTGAATGGGGCCTGAAGTGTTGAAGAAGAAAATGGAAGACTTGCCCTCATTAATCTGTTGACCAGAGGCAACTAGGTAAACATCTAGCACTCTTCATAAATTAGAAGCCTCCCACATTGTAGCCATCCCCATCAAAGCCGTATCATCCACAAATTGTAAGTGAGTTTGCGGAGGTAAGGTGCCACCCCACCTCCAACCCTGAATGAGACCAGACTCCACACTCCTTTTAATCCATCTCCCCAAACCTTCAGCCAAAAGAATAAACAAATAAGGGGAAAGAGGATCTCCTTGCCGAAGCCCCTTAGAAGCACCAAATAACTCAGAGTGACTCCCATTGATAAGCACAGAGAAAGAGACTGAAGTAACACAACTCGAAACCTATTGAATCCATTCTTCAACAAAACCAAAAGCACCAAGAACCCGCCAAAGGAAGGACCACTTGACTCTGTCATATGCCTTAGCCATGTCAAGTTTGATAAACATCGCTTTTTCTTTAGAGCTGGCCATAGAATGGATGACCTCAGTTGCAATAACAATCCCATCTAGAATTTTCCTACCAGCAACAAAACCACTTTTTTCCTCGGAGATCAGCTCCTCAAGCCCCTTTTTCAACCGGTCAGCAATAAGTTTAGAGATAATTTTATAAATTACATTGCATAAAGAAATGGGCCAAAATTGGCTTAACTTATCAGCTCCCTCACTCTTGGGAATAAGATCTAGAAAGGTAGCATTTAGAGCCCTTAGCATCTGCTTATTTTGTTGAGATTCTTGAACCACTGCCAGGAGATCAAGTTTGATAATATCCCAGAATTCTTGAAAAAAATCAATTGAGAAGCCGTTAGGACCAAACGGCTTCCCCTTCATATTGAAAACAATCCCTTCAAGCTCTTCAAGCAAGATGTCACTCATGAGTTGTTGATTCAAATCTCCAGACACGAGAGAGGGGATACAAGAAAGAATCTGCGCTTCCTTAGGAGACCCCCCTTGCGAGTCCTCCCTAAAAAGAGATTCAAAATATTGCACTGCCTCCCTTGAGATTTCTGGGAAAGAGGAAAGATAGTCTCCCCTATCATTCACTAGACTAGAGATAGAATTACCATGTCATATGGATTTCACCGAATTAAAGAAGAAAGCAGTATTTTTATCCACTTCCTGAAGCCACTCAATGCGAGCCTTCTGTTTCCAATACATTTCCTCTTGCAACTCCCATTCTCCAAGAGTTTTCACAGCTCGAGCCTCGTCCTGAAGCAACTCAGCCATCACCCCATCCTCCCTTAACCTCCTCGTGATACCATCCAAATCAGCTTGAGCCATCACCTTTGCATGGAAGACATTCCCAAAGTACTGCCGATTCCACCATTTGAGCTCATATTTAACATACTGAAGTAACTTAGCAAAGGAATACATTGTCGTGCCATAAGCAGGTCTACCTTTCTTCCACCAGTCAATCACAAAGGCCTTCAAAGAAGGGTCCCGCAACCACATGAGTTGGAACCTAAAAGAGGGCATACGAGGCACACAAGTTGTCTCAGTAGCAAGCTTAATAGGCCAATGGTCTGATCCTCTCCAATCCAAGATCTCAGAGAAAGATGACCACATCCCTCCAACCCAGTAACAGGAAACCAGAAATCAATCTAATCTTTCGACAATGCAGAACTCACCAACCCGGCGATTGTTCCAGGTGAACTGACCATTGTTGGGTTTGATATCAACAAGATTCAAGGTATTGATATTGTCACGAAGTAGTAGCGTAGAGGGCTCCAACCTTCCAGTACCCCCTCCCTTCTCAGCCAACTCACAAATAGCATTGAAATCTCCAGCCATAATCCATGGATGAAAAGGCATCATGCTACGGATAAACCTGATATGGGACCATAGACCTTGTTTACCCTGAAAATCCGTAGGAGCATATATATTAGAAAAGATAATTACTTCCCCTATCTCAAAACTAGTAGCAATCATAGACATAGAGGATTTAGAAGAAATCCACCAAAGAGGTCGGATTCTCTGCGGGTTCCATAAACATGCTAGACCCCCAGAAGCTCCATGAGCTCCAATGCACTGGCACTCCCCGTTCCTCCACAACCTAGGTGCCAAGCCTTGCATATTCTCAACAGATAACTTAGTCTCCTGCAAAAAGAAGACATCAGGACCTTGACTTCTAACTAAATCATGAACCGCCTTTTGTCTAGGGCCATTGTTCAAGCCCCGTACATTCCATGACAAAATAATCATTTCAAGGGGCTTGAAAAAAGAGAATCCAGAGTCCTTATTGCCCCTGACTCCACCAAATCCTCACCTGCTAGTTTAATCTTTTCCACATCCTTTTTCCTGCCATGTTTAGCAAATTTCTCTGCCCCGCCCTTCTTAATATCCTTCTGCGTGATGCCCAATTTGGGGGGAGGCTTGGTCTTCTTAGCCGAGTCCGAACCAGTGTTCCGCCCAGGAAGAGGAGAATCCCCACCTACTGTTGTACCAACGGCCAAGGGTTCCTGCACCTCAGAAACCCCCAACT
This sequence comes from Sequoia sempervirens, assembly GCA_007258455.2. Taxonomy (NCBI): domain Eukaryota; kingdom Viridiplantae; phylum Streptophyta; class Pinopsida; order Cupressales; family Cupressaceae; genus Sequoia; species Sequoia sempervirens. The sequence goes on from VDFB02190023.1 coordinate 309,527, forward strand.
GCCGATCAACTTCCATGTGCAAACAATCATCCCTTTGTGGATCCATAGAAGAATCAAGAACAAGATCCTCCTGAGCTAAGCCCTCAAGCCCTTGATCCAGGTTGATCAATCACGGGTTCACCTCCTGTTGGCTGAGCTCATCCAAAACCTCAAATCTGTTGAAGGTACCTTCATCTTGCCTTTCTTTAAAAGGCCTCTTTTGACCCCTGTTCCGATTTCGAGCCTTGATCGGAGCAAAACCATTAGAAGCACCTACCTCATCAGGAGAGATGCTCTTCCCCTTATCAGTTTCAGGAAGATTGCTCGCAGGTTGTGAAGGTTGGGACTCCATAGGCTTATACCTTGGACATCTCCACTGCAAATGGCCATATTCTCGACAAAGCCGACAACGAAAAGGAAGAGTTTCATAGTCCAAATGCTGCATCCAAGAATAAGAGCCCGCACACATCTATTGCATCGAGCAAAGGCCTACTTAGATCAATCTCAACACAAATTCATGCAAAAGTCATTACCTTTTTACCCAAAGTCTGCAATGAAGTCCCAATTGGTTTTCCAAGCACCGAGGCCAAAAGGTGCAGCACATCCTCTCGACAGCATTCCACCAGGAACCTCGGTAAACGAACCCACACCGAGACACGATTTGGAAGCTCTTCTGCGGGGTTAAAACCTGCATGCCATGGCTTGATGAACAACCCTACCTTATTATGAAAATAAGGGCCTCCCTCAAATACCCTATTGCGATCAACAATGCAATTAAAAGTAACCATGAAATAATTGTTCGCCAGCAACATTATCCCCATTTCCCCCTTTGGCTCCCATGTCCTCTGGGCCCAAACCTCCAAAAATTGCAAAGAAACCCTCATCCCCAAAAACTTACAATATAAGGAGTGATTTGAATAATACTCAACATCTTCAACAATCATTTCAGACGGAACAACCAATTTTGGCCTCTCCTTGCACCTCTCGAGACAACCGTTAATCTTCGTGATCCGTGAGCCATTAGATAACCCCAAATCAACAATCCTAGTATTCTTAGCAAACAAATTATTATTGAAGGTCTTCATCCCTTGACTTGAAAACTTCGAGCCTATCGCTGCCCGAAAGTCCAAGTGAGGGCTCCTTGCTGACGTCTCACCCTTTGAGCAGGCCATCATGCCCAAGAAAAAAAACATGAACCCCAAAAATGGGTGGGGAAATCCTCCCCACACCCTTCCTCTTAGCACCGCCCAACACCAAACCCCACACCTTCAATCCTCTCGACCCACACAACAGAGAGAAGCACTAAAGATAGCGGGCATGCAAGGCCCCCAAGATATAAAAACCCAACCACAGGTTTCGAAAACCCCAGCCCAACACCCACCACTAACCCCTGGAAAAGCCCACAGGAAACACCAACGAAGAAGACTTCCCACGCAAGACAAAACAGAGGATTCCGCACAAGAAAAGGGCACGAACCCTCGCTTGAACCAGATACTCGCACCACAGAGACTCAGCCAAGAACAAGACACAGCGAATAGCCAACTCCGATCCTTACCCCTGCAGACACCAAACGCCCCCCCTTCGCATGCACAAGAAAGAATAGACAGAGCTAGGGTGCGGATGCCCTAGCTCGAGTTGCAGAACGCCTGACCCGTATTCATCAGTGTATCTTTTTAACTAGTTTATTTTTATTATATAATAAAAT
>VDFB02190024.1:0-19783 GCA_007258455.2 Sequoia sempervirens
GAAGATATGCCATGAGACCTACCCAATAGGATTTCCAAATTAAAAACTCAAGATTACAACTGCCCTCCTAGAGAACTAAGTGTTGAAGAGAGCCAAGATACAAACACCAGACAGATGGAATATAGGTCATTTATAGCAGACAATGAATTTGTGAATTCTTTAGTATTCAGATCTTTCTTGTATAAGCAAAAGGGAAAGGAGATAAGGGAGATAGTTGATAATATTACACCAAGCAATGAGGAGTAGCTACTAAATAATTTGAAATTAACTATGGATAGAGAAATGGCTAATATGACCCCTGACAAAGGAAGGAAAATGTTAGAGGATGTTGGAGTTATGATCTTTCCAGGGCTCGATTTGAATTCTACATTGGTGTTTGATAGCTTCTTAAAGGATAATAGTGCCAAAAATAAGCTTAGTCTGGAGGGGGTGACATAAATATATGTTGGATCCAAATATAACCCGGATGAAGGATCATTCATGATATGGGCCTTGTATCCAACTCATAGAAAGTCAATGGTGATTGATACTGAGAAAGCATTTGGACATGTAATGACTCTGAAGGTTGGAGAGGTAGATCCTATGGCGACTGTAGACATTGGGATTAATGTGGAAAAACTAAATAAAGCCCAAATACAAATGTTGATAAAAGAAAAGGAAATGTACAAAATGAATAATGAAAGGATCGTGAGAGAAAATGATCGTTTGAAGGACATGCTAGGAGTCACAATGGGACCTCCTAAATTAATAACACATGGTGAAAGCTCACATGAGGTAAAAGATCATTCGGAGGATTCAACTGCATATTCACAAGGTAAATATGATACACTCACTGCAATAATCAGAAAAAGGCAGGCCAACTTAATGATTTGGTTGAATAAGCTATGGGGAGCATATTCAAAGAACCATGTTACAGGGCAGGAACACAAAAGAATTGATGGAAGGATTGAAGAAAAGTTTAGAGAATTAAATGAAAGAGATGTTCCTGATAGTGTGGCCATTGGTATGGGTAACCAAATTATAAAGAGAGACAGGGACTATTATGAGGAACTGCGAGAAGATGCAAAGGGGCTGGTTGATGTTACAAATATGGGACTACCTACACTATTTGAAGATGGAGAAAAGTTGAAAGATAAAGCCAAGTGGATCAAAAAATGTGAATTGATGCTGCAGGGAATTTTGGAAAATGCTACAGGGAAGGATTCGACATTGGATGAGAGCTGCAAGCACAACGAAAGGATGATAAAGGTGGAAATATCGACCAGGAACACATTAGGAGATGTTGATACTCATGAATGGTAGGATTATCTAGATCATTTATCAAATGTTCATCTATGGCTAAATAGAGCCTAATCTCTTGTTTTAATTAGTTAAGTAAAATAGAACATTTGTGAAGGGATCTGTCCCTTCCAAGTTTTGATGTATTTATATCTATTCCATAGTAATGCAACAGATATAGGCGTTAGGAGATATTCAATAGATAGCTTTCTAGCAAAATGCTTTCATATACAGAGACTCAGATGCATGTATTTTGATGGAGACTTCGAATGCATGTATTTTGATGGAGTAAATGAAGATATCTAAGTTATGGATTAATATTTTGGTATCAGTTGTTTGTTAAATTTATGTTGTTATTTGATTGTCTCCATTCTGATGCTTCTCTATTTTTTAAATTGATATAACAAGTTTATACTCAATTTATCATTGTACATTTGCTATATATGTGTGATCTAGTTATTTGGTTCTCTCAAGTAGGGATTAAAATATATTAATCAATCACAACAATTGGGAAGTGTTAGTTGGATTATATCTCAAGAAGAGTTTGTCAATTATTCACTTGCACGTTTACACAAGTTGTAAACAATTTTGTGCCTGACAGTTTGAATTATTGTCCATTATTGAAATCCACATTTGTAGATATTCATTAGACTCCATATACCCAATAAGGCACTGGTCTCCCTTGTATTCTTTTATAATTTTTATTATTCTTATTTATTTTACACTACATTTACAAATACATACATATGCCATTTACGGAGTTTTCATTTTATTTCTCATGTAGTTTAATAGTTTGATGCGATTTCATATTATATGTGTTGAGAGACTTTAGAATTTCAATTACATTAATTTATGGATATGTTGTATCTATAACACTACAAAACCATATGCTCTTTGCATTTACACTTGCATTTAGAAATACACATTTATATACATAAATATAGCTTTGTTTAATGATATGTTGCATTTATTGTTCTAGGAGAGCATCCAGTAATTGCATTTACATTTACATTTAAAAATACAAATACATACATACATATTTATGCATCCTACACCCTATTCATGCATCCTACAATTGCAACAGTATCCATGGGAGCTCTTACACAAGCTACAATAATCACAAAAAGTGTAAGATCCCCTTTATATCATGTTTGGACTACAAAACCCTAAAAAATAGGGTAACCGAGTTGTATGCAAATAAATGAAGCTTTCTAACTCAAATCAATGCCTTAAGCCCTCAAATCAAATTCAAATCAAAGATAGCACATATTTGACACCTGTTTTCTCTAATAGCTAAGATGAATTCCATTAGGCTTGTACTCTCCTTCGTTACAACATAGAGATTTGAAGTCCATAAATAGATTTCAAAAGTGCCTTCTTGTATGGAGACTTATAGGAAGAATTTTACATGTTTTAAACTCTAGATTTTATCAATAGTGATAACTCCAACTCTGTGTGAACATTGAAAAATAATTGTGTAGATTGAAATAGGATCCTTGAGATTTGTATGAAAAGATCAAAATGTTTCTCATCAATTCTAGTTTTATATGGATTCCTCATGACCCTATGGTCTACACTCAAATAGTAGATAGGAAATTCTTGAGTTTTATACTCTATGTTGATAATTGAATAATTATGGGATCTTACACCAAGTAGATTCATGATTTGGAAGTATACTTAGTGAGGCATTTTAAGATGATTGACTTAGATTTGTTACATTTTTTCCTTGGTTTAGAAATTTTATAGTCTACCAAAGAATTTTTTTTAATTAATCCAAATATGCTCAAGGTATTATTTGATGCTTCAACATAGAAAATCCAAGTTCATACAAACTCCTTTTTAATTTGGATTCAATCATTCTACCATGCTTTCTTCTCCTAAAATTGATTGTACACTCTATAACACTACAAAACCATATGCTCTTTGCATTTACACTTGCATTTAGAAATACACATTTATATACATAAATATAGATTTCTTTAATGATAGGTTACATCTATTGTTCTAGGAGAGCATCCAGTAATTGCATTTACATTTACATTTCAAAATACAAATACATACATACATACATATTTATGCATCCCACGCCCTATTCATGCATCCTACAATTACAACAGTATCCATGGGACCTCTTACACAAGCTATAGTAATCACAAAAAGTGTAAGATCCCCTTTATATCATGTTTGGACTAGAAAACCCTAAAAAATAAGGTAACCGGGTTGTATGCAAAGAAATGAAGCTTTCTAACTCAAATCAACACCTTAAGCCCTCAAATCAAATTAAAATCAAAGCTAACACATATCTTCATGACATGGAATTGATTTCACATCAAAATATGGCTGCATGTTACCGTACAGTGTTGTATAACAGGAAAAATACATAAATTTTGAAGAAAAACACAAATTTTTAAATGTCAAGAGCTTGTATTTTAAATCTTCAACCATCAACAACCATTACAATTATCACTTTATGCCTTTTAAAGGAATTTACACCTCAACCACTGAACAGCTACCTCTACAACTCACTTTTTAATCTTTTATGATCACATGAAACATAAAACACACTAATTTTAAGGTTGTTAACATCACTATTGAAATGTTTTAATTTTACCTTTCAAACTTAAAAGTACATCATCAAATTAATTATGTAGCTAAAATTAAAAACATTATGAATTATTGTAACCATAAGTCAAATATAATTCTATCAAAGAAATTAATATCAAATGAATAATATAATCACATAACTCATACATTTCAATGTCATTGATCTTCTTCTTCATCCAACTCTTTGTCTATATCATAGATCCAGTTCAATTTGTAGGATTGGTCATATCATCATCATTTTCATTTGATATTGGTTTTGATAATTTCATCATCCACACGGATATCATCTTCATGAACATTAACTCCTACATCATCTTGATCTAGTTCCTCCTCTTCGACATCTTCATCAGGGACATTATCAACTAACTGTTGATCCTGATCATTATCTACATCATCTTCTAGTTCTTCAGTATCTTCTTCTTCCACCACATTATACTTTACCGTCCTTCCTCTTGGATCAAGTCTAACAACAAATGACCAACCCAGTTTACCTGGAACCTCTGAGTAAAATACCTACTCACATTGGCTTGGAAGAACATAGGGCTCATTTCTGCTTCGCTTCGATCAACCTTATATTAACAAATTTCAAATCCATTATCATGTTCGATAAGGTTCTCTGAGGATCCTCATTTTCATTCCAATAAGTAGCCTATACCATAGGATTGACAAACAAAATTGAAAATCTAAAGGACTTAAGAAGTCACACTCGAGAGTATATCATCCAAAATCCCATAGTATCAATTTTTTGAGACTTCTGAATGTATGTCGCTTCTAGATGAAACATTAGTCACTTGAAAGACTATAGTTATACCCGAATCACAAGTTTTCTTCATGTCATCCAACATTTTGATTCAAAATTTACAACCATTGCACCACATAGCCTTGTGGTGTTTCACCTGCAATATGTCAAACATGTAAAAATTATTGCAATATCGTCAGTTGATAAACATATTTATTCTTGGTTGAATGTATACAAAGAAAACAATCTCAAGATATATATACATCAATATACTTGAAAATAATTAAATAATATGGGTGATTAATATATTTATACATTACCTTTTATCTCTTAAGCCATGTGCTTCGTCAATTTCCCTTTGTGTAACATTAAGGTCTCCATTATAATGGGCTTCTTTAACCAATGAAGCCACACCTTCCCCATGTTAATGGTGACCCAAATTGTTGACATACGTTCAATCCATACCATCATCAATCAAGATTGTTTGGCGTGATACAAATGATTACATCCACTCTCGATAGGCTGTATCCAAAAGGTAGAAATTCACAAATGACATATACTTAGTTAAATACCACGGTGTACGACCTTAATTTATAATTGATGCATATTGAAGATTAATAATTAAATAAGTACAATATACATAAAAACCATATGTAAAATGTATTCCAATTAATCTCCATGACCATCTTATAATTACCTCTCACTTTCCTCAATCTACCTTTCCCCATCAGATACTCCCCTTTGAATTTGTTAATGGGTTGGGATTCCCCAAAATCACGTTCACATGGATCTTTGCTACAAACTTAGGAAAATATTCACTAATGTACACCATGGTCTCGTATACCATATATCCCTCCACCATAGAACCCTCAGGATGTTCTCTTTGTCTAACCAAAGCCTTCAAAAATTTCAAGTGCATCTCAACCATCCACATTGACCTTATGTGTACAAGTCCACACAATTCAATCTCCTCAACTTGGTGTATGAGGTAGTGTTCTTGTGCATTGAAAAATGTAGCCGAAGGTAGAACGCTTTTACATTTCACACATTAGGCGAGAATTTTCTCTTCCGATGGAGTATATCTTTCTTTATGGATTTCTTTAGATGACAACCATCTCCTGAGTGCTTCAAGGCAAATATATTAGCAGTATTTAACAAAAATATACAGTATATTACATAACAAGTAAAACAAATGGCAATTATAAGATGTATACAGTGAATTGAACAAATCTCGCTACTTACCTCGTGTATTTTCCAAGATCATATATAACTTACTTGACATTGTTGTCAAAGTTGTCTGGGAGAGATAGAGGTAGAACATACTGCAACAATTATAAAATGATCTTTTCATTATTTTTCCAAAAGTAGTAAACACAATACACTGAAAAGTACATGCATTATACAAGTGTATATAATATACCAGAATAATTACCTTAATGAAGGTATGCCAATCATGTGTTTTCATCCCTCACCCAAATTCACCTTTCTTTGTTATTATATTGTTTATGTTACAAATCCTGTGGGAAATCAAATTTTTTGTATGACTTCTTTTATAGCATTGCTTTGCTTTCAGTTAATAAACCAAGAAGGGAACATATTAATTTGTCTCCATCATTTATTTAATTGAATGACATTTTTCATTTGCATGATTGGCTATGAATGTCACTACAAATTTTGACAATTTTTCTTTGTCCCATGTCTTCCATCAATATTTTCCATAGCATTTTTGTTATATTCTTTACATTATGCATTGTATCAAACAAATGCACAATTTTGTAGTTGTATTTAAAAGCCCAACTGCAACCTAGAGGCGATGCAACACTATGGAAGCACAACTAATTTTTTTTCTTAAAAAAAGTAACAATGATGAGTGAAGTAGACTACTCTAACACATACATCCTCTAGGCCATGCAACATGTCTACATGTGAACTTCACAACTTACAAAATTATTCTAAAACATAGCATAAGAAATTAACTCATGATAACATCATACATCAAAGCATTAACCCATAGCATAATAAATTAAACATGGAAATGTAATGAACATATTTCCATCGATACAACACCACTTAAAAATGATATATACAATTTAATCCAACAATGAATAGATCATACATAATGTTACAATTACAGTACAAGGAATCCTCCTTGTTTACAAATAAGGAATACAAATACATAGTGTCCCTTTGTTACAATGAATACAAGAGAAGTAAAAATCCATAGAACACACAAGCTCCTCGAACTAGAAGATCCCACCATCACGAACATAAAGAGAAAACCCAACACTGTAAGGTGCATGCCACCTAGCCATGTGGTACCCATAGACCCAACCCCTGTGCTAGGAGATAGTAAAAGGTAACCAAGACAAACCTACTACCTCTAGACACAGACAATACACAAAACAACACTGTACTAGTAAACACATAATAACACTGTACCAGTAAATACAAAACATAAGGTTACATTTCTTTCAGAACCATTGAATCAATTACATCCACTATACAATACAAACTGACTACTGTTATAGGAGGAGTGTCACCACAAAGGTTGCATTGGTTATCCAAAGGATATATTCCTAGGTCCTGGGCCCCATCTTGGGTTATCCTGGTAACCTCTCACGAACCTGGCCCCACATGCACACTAGTGCGGAATCGATTATCTTTCGAGAAGAAAAGATAATGCTCTTTCCATTCCAGGCCTTCTTGACTCATCTCAAGTCTCATACTAGCCTTTGAGCCAATGAGCGAGGCTAAATTATTTGATTAAATGTATTAAGCTACTCTATCCCTAATAAAGGTTATTTAATTTCCACTGATTAAACTGACTTTCACACAAGTTGTCTTGGGACCACTTTGTGTCCCAGCCCCCATTGAAAGCCACTCCTCTATTGACAACACAATAATATATTCCACAACCAAAGGGTAGACAGTGCACAAAATATGATAACAAATATCAACCATTCTGCAAAGAACAACGCATCTTACGTTCATAGTAACCAGGTGCTCAAATTAAATCACACAACCCGTTCATAGTAATTGGGTGTTCAAACTAATTCACACATCCCTACATATTTCAAATACTGAATCTCAAAAACGTGCACTACCCAAGGAAATTTCAAAAAGGTGAACAAAAAATACAATAACCCTTTCACAATTTTACAATCTCTGGAAGACTTATATTTTCTCGACAACAAATATCCCCCACAATTCACAATTACAGAAGAACACGCAATTACAATAAGCCACTCAAGTAATTAAATAAATGACCATTAGAATTTCCTAAATCCAATAAATCAACAATGAATTAAACCAATTGCTTAACTTCCAGTTTGACAATTACTCATAATATTCAACTCAAATTGCCTACAAACGTGAACAGAAAAGAACACAGCTTAAAACAATTCAGGCACTTAAATAATCTAATATTTGGATTTCCTAAATCCAAATTGAATCAATATCTCATCACATGCAATTATTCAAAGTAAATATAATTCCATTTGCAATAATAAGGAAATAAAATAAAACTATTTAATTAACTCCAATTCTATAGTTTTGTATAATAATAATAAAATCAATTTCTCTATTACAATCATTGCATTATAAAATATTTTACTTGTACATTAAACATTTTAATAATACAATATCTATCTCAATATAAATCAATTTTCTCTCTTAAGTCATTTTATTTTAAGATATACTAGCCCATGCATTTGCATGCTTATATTAAAAAATATACTTCAATTTACAAACCATAACGAAATTAAAACCAGTTGTTTAACTCAAATTTCACAAATGCATATAAATAAAAATCTCAATCTTTCTAATAAAATCATTTTATTATAAAACATCTATTGGTGCTTTGCATGCACTAACTAACAATATAATATTCATTTTAAAATAACCACTTATGCATTTGTATGCATTTATAATAATTAAATAACCAATTAAATAAATATATATTTAAATATATTATTTAATTATTTAAAAACAACTTATAGTATTCAAAATATAAAATTAATTACATATATATATTAATTTACAATTTTCAAACAATACTAAACATAAAACCATTTTGTTGCAACTTTAATAACTTTTGTTTTCAGATCTGGGTTTTTTTTTTTAATTTTCACTGAAGGTGCACTACTAAGTCTTTTAAAACATATAAAAAATTTAGCCATACCCAGTTCGTAAATATTTAGTTATGATTGATTTAGTGACTCTCTCTCTCTGCTGTTTTGATTTACAAATTACCAAGGTTTCCAATTTTCCAAATCTACAAGAGGATTTCAATTTTCTCAAATTTATCAAAAGATTTCATTTTCAATTCTACAAAGGTTTTCTAATTCTTCTATTATTTTCTTTTGAGGTTTTTTAATTCCTCTATTGTGTTAAAAAAATCATTCCCTACAAAAATCTAAATCTTCAACAATAATTTACCATTTTTTATAGAAGAATAAATTCTATTTTTTCAGGAAGAGGTTTCTAAGTTTTGATTTAAATTCAACAGAGGTTCAATAATCCCACTATAATTTCCTTTTGTATAAATCTATTTCAAATACTCATTTTAAGAGAGGATCCAAATTGTTTTCTACAGAGGTTCAAATTTCACAAGAATCTTTTAAAAACAAAAGCTTCTATAGTAATGAAAACCTCTTTTAATCTTTTCCAATTTGCATTACAATAATTAAATAACTCTTTCAAATAAAAATTTACAAAATAATTAAGGAACCTGTTCTAGAAGAATTGTTGTCTCGATGATTGATGCTGAGCTTCTCTGTAACTTCAATTTTCCAATGTTGTCAAAGCTTCCTACATAAAAATTGCTACTTCCTAGAGAACAGAAATAAACCACAGCCAAGAATTTCCACAAACTAGATTCCTAGAATTATCAGAAAGCTTCTAAGATCTACAATTTCTTCAAACTACAAAACAAATATTTTCATTTCCCAAAAACCTCTGTTCTTTTTTTTCCCATGTAAAAAACTTCTTCTTTTTTCACCAATTTCAATTTCTCTCTCTGTAAATCAATTTTAAGATAATAAGAAACAAATCCTTCTAACTTTCAGTTCACACAACAAATATTGCTTCTTTAACAAACCAAGATATTTCTAAGATCTTTTCCCAAATATGCATTTAAAATTAAAAAAAATTATTTAATCTAATTTACAATTAAATAACTTACTTATTTTAATTCCCAAATAATTTAATAATTAAAATTATTTAATAATATAACTTAACTTAAATTAATAATTTATAATAAAATCTTCATATTAATTAAATACTAATCACAACATATAATTTAATCCTTACAATTTAAACTTGTACGATAAATAAAATACCAAAACCAACATGGATAAGGAACATGACCAACATACAGACTGACGACACACTATGCTAAGGTAAAGGTTTGACTAAGTAGCCCATTACTATCTTCCAATCATTACTGTTGAATAGTGGACACGCTCAGACCTGTGAAACTAGGTGAAGTCATTGTCTTATACCTACAAACCTACAACAAAAGAAAAATTCATACATGTATACATATAATAATTCATACACACCATGAAGAGAGAATCACAGAAATCACAGGGCACTCGTGAGCGAGTGATGCAATATCATTTTCTTCACCAATACAGTCACATCAAGACTGATGAAATTAAAACATCAATAATTAATAAGTGAACATATATTAATATTAACTTCAAATAACAAATATGCTAATCTGAAAGCATGTTATAAACAAATAATCAGTCACAACATCAACTCATGAAAATATCACCATGTCCGAGTAACATTCAATAGTTTCATAAAGTTTATCAAACAGTAATATAAAGTCAAGATAAACAACCTCATAAATTCTGGATGAAATCCAAGAAGTTGTCCAGACAAGGTAAATGGAGGGGCATTACATCCTCCCTCCTAAGGACTTGACTTTTGGAAGTTGCAAGATCAGGTAAACATACACAGTTACAAACCACATCATAAGGCAACAACTACTCATCAGCATAACAAACACATTCATGAACCATGAGATACACGTAATTAAATTATCCAATACAATACTCATTCCATAAATCCAACATGTCATAAACATCAATACCTAATGTCACGATCATCAAGATCAAAGAAATGTCATCCAACACCATCTAGAATAGTGAAACAACCAACTATAAGGTCTCAAAGTGTAAAACATAATATAAAAGTATCAAAATTTAATAATCATAACATAATATAAAGTATCAAACCAGCTAAGCAACATAGAAGGTTCAACAACCCTCTAACAACTATCGAACTACTCACTGCCTGAAAGAGGACACTCCTCTAGATCCTCATCTGAGTCCACTACCACCAAAAATGGCTCTCCTTCTCTTCCTTGGATAGTAGGGGAGCGTTAGGTCTTGGCAGTCTTTCCTGCCTTTCCTTTATTCTTTACAGACTTTGACCCTCCCATTTCTGCACACAAATAGGAGTAAACATTAGACTCAAAGAAAATTTAAATCACAAAAATCCACACTACACCAATGTCCATAATGCATTCCCTAGTAGGAAAGATATCGGTGCATTGTGCACTACACCGAGGGTCCTATCCTTTCTACTAGTTTTCTGCACCATTGGACCAACACCACCTAACAACAACTTTTGGGTAGACAAGTAAGAACAACCCAAAAGGAAAAACATAAACTAAAGAGTAAAACACCTTGGTGCTCGGCCTGGCAGTTATCCACCGCGGTAAACACCCTATGCGATCTACTTGCGTCACCTATTGCTGGCTCTGAAGCCGCTTCCCTATGAGTAGATCTTGATGTGTCCTAGGTGGTCCAGTTGCCTGAGTCTGGCCACTGTGTGCACTAGGTCCTGCAATTGAAGTACTGTCTATTTGCACTCCAACATGACCACCAAATGCCATCGCCAAGTTCTCCTCTACAAATCTGGCCTTTTCTACCGCTGTCTCCATAGTGTTGAATTCGAAAACCCACACACCTCCACTAATCGCAAACATAGAACTCAGTGTTGGCTGATAGAAATGATTACGATGAGCAAGTAGCCAACTCTGATAAATCTTCTTTTGAAACCAAATACCACCATGTTGGGACTAAATATTCTTATGCTTTGACTGCAAGGGCTACTGTTGCTCACCCTTAACGGGTGCCTAATGTCCCTTGGGAATGCCCACAGCCTGAGATTGACCACCCTGACATCCAACACCAATTGAAGGTGCACTGCCAATCTAAACCCCTATCTATCCACCTATGACCATAGATAGATTCTCTTCAACCATCTGAGCCTTGTCCATGGTTACCACCATGCTCATCGGCTCATGGACAACATGGGAAGGTGAATCCCACTGACTACCTCCGTGACTACCTCCATGACCAACTGAGACGTGTGGGTGATCATTCTGCACCACATGAAGACTACTGTTATAGCCTAAAGAAGTTCCCTCCTTCCTCATTCGGTGGCTAGTGTCTAGTCACGCAGTGTTGTACTATACAATTTTGAAGATTGTGGAACTTTCTTTGTAATTATTGATGATTATATGTTGATTATGAAGGTCGATGCCTTGTTTATATTTCTTACTTTAATGCTGAAATTGAATTTCATTTAATGTTTATTTATGACTTATTGGCTAAATTATTTTATCTTCATTGTTTTCAATGTTGGCCATGTGTTGTAATGTGATTCCTCTCCAAGGATGTAGGATACTGACTTGGTGAGTGTATACATGGAAGTAGACTCAGGGAACTTTAGGGTAGGTGTATATGAAGAATATATGTGTTAGTCATGGATATAGTACTTAGATTCTTGATATTTTTTCTTTTCCTTTCATTGTTCTTGACCTATATCTAAGACTTGTTCTATGTGGTGTTGTGTAGGATCATGCCACCTAGGCAAAGTTGCAATAGAGGTCGTGGCCATGGCCGAGGAAGTAGACACAGAGGTAGTCAATAGAATCCACCTCCCCATGATCCAACGAGACTTTTGCAGCCACATTTAGTACCAGAACATAAATGGGAAATAATCTCATTGGATCTCATTATTGGTTTGCCCAATTCTTCATGACAACATGATGCCATTTTGGTAACAATGGATAGGTTGACGAAGTTAGCACACTTCTCACCTATTTGTTTATCCTATAGTGCCTTTTTCCATTACTAGAATATTCATGGAAGATATAGAGAGATTGCATGGTATTCCTCGTCAGATCATTTCTGGCAGAGATCCTATATTCACATCAACTTATTGGATGCCATTGCAACATGCCTTGGGGACACAATTGAACTTAAGTTCAACATATTACCCTAAGACAGATGGACAAACTGAGAGGGTCAACCGGATCCTTGAGGAAATGGTATGCATGTATGTGATGGACCAACATACACGATGGGAGGATTATCTCCATTTGGTGGAGTTTACTTATAATAACACTTATTTGAGTTTGATTGATATGCCTCCTTTCCAGGCATTATATGGACAACCATGTCGGACTCCCTTGAGATTGAATCGGTTAGAGGATAGAGATCTATTGGGTACTGAGATGCTTTGAGATATGGAACAAAAGGTTGATTGCATCAAAGAACATTTGGTTGCAACTCAGGATAGATAGAAAAGGAATGCAGATGCACATCGGGTGGATCACCAGTTTGCAGTTGAAGACCGAGTTCTTTTGCGGGTGCATTCGCGGAAGAGTCCAATCCAATATGGAAAGGGTTCTAAACTCGCACCTCACTTTGTCTGTCCATTCGAGATTCTTGAGAAGATTGGGCCAATAGTGTATCGTCTTACTTTTCCATCCAATCCCTCGCCCATTCATGAAGTTTTCCATGTATACATTCTCAGACTTTATCATCCTAATGTTTCACATGTGCTTGATTGGAGTGCATTACTGGTAGAGGACGGGCAGCTGGTTTTGAAGCCCATGGAAATTCTTCAGTGCAGGAGGCTCGGCCTCAGAGGTCATGACATTGATCAGGTGAGGGTCCAACGAGATCCTAGTGATGAGGCATCATCTACTTGGGAAGATGCAACACACATGAGAGAGATTTATTCTTATTTGTTTGTGGGCTTCCAAAAGTAAGCCTTATCCTAGGGGGGGAGGATGTAGTGTCCCTCTAGTTGTAACACTTTGTCTTAGTTTGATTTTGTTAAATGGATAGATGCTTTAGTTTCTTATGATACTATGCTGATTGTTTTCAGTTATGACTCTGACATTATGTTGTTTTTATACTCTACGGATGATACTTTTGACATCCTGATCATCTGGTTGTGTTTGAGTGATGATATTGAGATAGACATGTTTGAGATATGGATTATGTTGCTTATGAGTTTTTATGTGGTTGTCATGTAGAAATGGTTGTTTATGTTATATAATGCTTGTTAGTTTTGGTGAAGAAGATAATGTAGCACTACTCATTCATGAGTACCATGCTACACTGCGATTCTTCTTCACAGTGTGTTTGTTGATATATGTTTATATGTTTAATAGAGATGTTTTATGCAGATACAGGTACTGAGTATCGGCTCCACCTACTTGTTAGGTCTAAGCGTACCCTAATCCAATGAAATAATGTTGATCTGGAGATAATGTCAGGTCCTCGTTTAACCATCGTTCTTCATTGAATGAGTATCCAATTGTCACCCATTGTCATTTATTGTTTTGTCTTGTCGTATCGATTTTGTTTGTGTTATTTTATTTGGAAATTAATTACTGTTTAATTTAGTTAAATGGCTTATTTGTTATATATTTGATTAAATGTAAATTTGTTTATATATTAGATTAAATGTTTATGAGTAAGGTTTGATTTATTAAAATAAATTAAACAAGTTATTTATTTAAAAGAGAATGTTAATTATGTGGAAAGACAATTATTTAAATATAAAATTGTTGAATTAATTGTGCAAATAGGATTTATGTGAAAAAAAAACAATTTAAAAGAGTTTATGAACAATAAGTTAAAATATCTAAAAACATGAGTTGAAGGATAATATCTTAGATATTTAATGAATATCACTGATTGAGCAATTTTTGGAATGCATGACTACAATCAGTTGAGTTTTCTAATTTGAGGTAATTAAATGCATTAAAAGCTTTTGGGGGTTGCAATTTCTTTCACAACATTTTTCTGGAAGAATTTTCACGGCAACAGTTTTTAGAATATTTTTGCATGGAAGTTGTTTTGGAAAATTTTTTATCTTAAATTTTGTTTGTAAGCATAATATTGGGCTAGATTGTCTTGGATTTCTTCGTCAAGATCTGGTGAATTTAAGCAGGATTGACAGAAACTTTAGATTTTGTTTCCAGCCAACCACCAAGCTTTAAACAGGTTTTCTCCTTTTCTTTTAAATTCTTTTGTTAAATTTCGAGAACATGATGTTGAGTTTTTGTTGCTCCGAAAAGAATTATCTTGTTGAACCTACACAAACAATAAAGAAACAAATTAGAAGAGAATTTTAATTTTAAAGTAAAAAGGAATAAAATGTATTTAGTAAATGTATAATTCTAGATCTGAAATTGTTTTTAGTTTGGCTGTGAAGTAATTATGATTATATGAAACTGAATTTTTATGAAAAGATTGAAGATTATCTTTTATCTTCAAAAGTAGATATAAGCAAACAAAAGATTGTATTTTTCTGGAAACGATCTTACGCTGAATCTAACTTTCAATAAAGATTTCAAAAATAAATCATGGAAAGATTCATGCTTAGAGAAATATAATTGTCAAACATCGTTGTAGAAGAATTGATCTCACAATCAATAAACGCCCTAATAAAATTTTGCATGTAATATCAGTTGATGGATCTCATGATTTTCTTATCGCAGTTCATTTTCGTTTGTTTCAAGCTGTACCTTCCTTCTCTACATGAGATTACTCTTCAATAAACAAATACATTTGAATTAAAAAAGGTTGGAATTTGCATGTAATAGTGTTGTCAATAGATTTAATTTTCATATATCTGTTGAAATTATACGCTGCCCTCTCTCTTCTCCTCGACATTCCTTTAAACAGAGAGTATAGTTCCTTTTGGGCAAAGGCATCGCCCTCTTCTTTATGGCAGTTTAAATTTAATTTTTTACCATGGGCTAGAAAAATTTCCTCTTTTCATTTTATTAGGCCAATCCTAGCTGTATTTTTCCATGGTTCTTTCAACTCTCATTAGCTAAAACACTAATTACTTTTATAGATATTTTTTCTCCCTTGGGCTACTCTCAATCTTGGCATATTAACTATCCTCTTGATGGTTGTAGAATATTCAGTAAACAATTCATTAGATCTTAAGAAATTATTTATTGTCTGATTCACCATCATAATGAAGGTAGTATGTTGTTTATGCAACTAATTACACAGAAATCTCCCAATACTAAGGTTTCAGTGTTTCAACCTAACCTAGTCTGAACATTTTTCAGCTCTTAAATGTCATTCCCTTAGATTTGAGAATGTTCTCTTGGGATGGTGACTCAGTGATCAAAGTTATGGTTTAATTTTATCTGATTGCATTTTGGAAGTTCATGATTTCATGTTGTAATGTTTTACTGGTTTAGTCGTCGACGTCTTTTCCATGGTTTGGAATAGATATTAAACCAGTAGATTATATTTTTACCTATTTTATACTCTTCCTATATTCGATGAGCACCTCTATATCTTGATTTTTAACCAACGATTTATTTTATATGGTGCGCCATCGATTGCTACCTTTGGGTCTCTAAGTCAATTTTTATACCATTGATTTCTTGGAACATAAACTGGTGCTTAATACTATAATCTGCTAGATATTTTATCCTTCATTAGTGATAGAATCTATTCCCTTAATTTAAAAGATATTTTTTTGGTAGACCTGCATGTTAGTGTCGACACCTCTCTACTTTAAATTACTTTTGTTAACTGTTTATATAAAACTTTGGGACACCAGATCCTTTCTTTACTTCAGCCTTGGATTACTCGATATAACTGAAACTCCTACATGTTCAGCTATTATTTCAATTTGCATGGTGCACATATTACCATTGAAGATATTTGCATGCTTAAGTTTTGATAACTTTTCCTATTCTATAATAGTACTTTTATTATTCACTACCATTTGATTTAAATGTAAAATAAATTATCTATATTTATTTATAGATGCATATTGTGTATAAGTTTAACAAATTATTATTTATGTTCATTTTCTTATATTAAAATTTGAAAGTATCTAAATGGTGATCAATTAAGTTGAAGTTTTATATTAAATTTATTACTAGAGGTTGAAATTCTTTGTTAACTAGAGTGGGATGCAACCACAATAGTAGATAAGTGTATATGTTATTTATCTTTAGTAGTTTCTCATACGAAATGAACTTCATGATAATTCCTTGTTTATTTGATAGTAATCATGGTTAATTCATTATATAGCGACTGGTGTGTAAATTGAATCTGTCTATTTATACTATTCTTGATAGTGAATAGTTATAGATTTACTTTGTTTAAAATAGAATAAATTAACAAAAAATATAATAATGTCAATTTATTATCTATTATGATTTTTAGATTATGAAGTTTTAATGGTTATGTAACTTGAGTATATAATTAATTCGTGATTGGACTATTCATTATTAATATGATATTTAGTTCACAAAGATTGGATGGTTATATTTTATGAGTTATATACATGTTATAACTTAAGAATGTTCATATAAGTTATTATGTTTTGTTTTATTCTTCCAGAGGATAGGGAAGTGAAAATTATATTGTTAAGTTTATTATGCTTTAACTTTGTTGTTTGATTACAATGATTTCTCTTGGGGTATAGCTTTGCACAATTTGTTGTCGTTTATGTGGCATTTTGGAGATTATGATCTATGTCTTGATAGAGATGTAAAACATTTGTGATGGGTATGGTATATTGTTGATGATATATTGTGGCCAAGATATTCTTTTAAAGAATAAACCAACTTTAGAGTTTTATTTCAATGAATTTGGTTAAGAAAAATATGTTATATGTTCCTTTATTCTTGAGGCTAGGAGGTCAATATGAACAATGAGATTAAATGTTTATTTATTGATGTTTTAAATAACTTGATCTATTTTGGGACTTTTCCATGTAGGAGTTATTTGTCACCTTAAAGGTGTTGAGTTGTTCAACGATTGGGCCACGAATGAGACATGTTCTACTATGGTTTTGTTTCTTATGCATGATGGCAGTCCTTGGTATTTTGTTGTTGTGTCATGTTTATAGGAAGAGTGGCTTGTGATAGGGGCTGGAACCCTAAGTGGTTGCCAAGGTAACATATCATGGGTTTTAGTAATTTAGTGAAAACCTAAAAAAATAAAAAATAAACCTAGGGTTTATTAAATAATAAAGATTAACAAAATGCCTCACCTAGTGCCTTAATGCTTGTATAGATTAATGGTAGGTTGAGAAGGCCTGGAATGGCTTAGTCGTCTACCTTGTCTTTATGAAAGGTAACTCGACTCCACATGAGTTTTTCTAGGGGCCGGGAATCGGTAGAGACTGCTAGGGTAACTCTGGATGATGGAATTAATTTATAATAAAATCTCCATATTAATTAAATACTAATCACAACATATAATTTAATCCTTACAATTTAAAATTGTACGATAAATAAAATACCAAGACCAACATGGATAAGGAACATGACCAACATACAGACTGACGACACACTGTGCTAAGGTAAAGGTTTGACTAGGTAGCCCGTTACTATCTTCCAATCATTACTGTTGAGTAGTGGACATGCTCAGACTTGTGAAACTAGGTGAAGTCGTTGTCTTGTACTCGCAAACCTACAACAAAAGAAAAATTTGTACATGTATACAGATAATAATTCATACACACTGTGAAGAGAGAATCACAGAAATCACAGGGCACTCGTGAGCGAGTGATGGAATACCATTTTATTCACCAATACAATCACATCAAGATTGGTGAAATTAAAACATCAATAATTAATAAATGAACATACATTAATATTAACTTCAAATAACAACTATGCTAATCTGAAAGCATGTTATAAACAAATAATCAGTCACAACATCAACTCATGAAAATATCATCATGTCCGAGTAACATTCAACAGTTTCATAAAGTTTATCAAATAGTAACATAAGTCAAGATAAACAACCTCATAAAGTCTGGATGAAATCCAAGAAGCTGTCTAGACAAGGTAAACAGAGGGGCATTACACTCATAGTAGGGAAACCTACTAAATTGTCTAGGATAACTTTTCAGTCCCTGTGGAAGCCGACCATTAATGCCTTGTTGAGCTTCATGAAGCATATAAGTTAAACAAATTATCAACGAAAATCATTGTCAATTATAGCATGAATAAACACAACACAATATAAAAATATAAATTCAAAACATATCATATATGATAGATAAGCAATTTGATCTGATTTATAACCTTGACGATTAATTCTATTATATTCCAACTTCCATAGGCGAGGTGTCATTCTTCGTGGTTTTGATGTAGTCCCTTCTTTCCCATTGAAAAGATGTTTTTTAGTAGTTCAATACTTATGATTTCTGTGGAGGAAGTGCCTATACTCATCAAACCCCTGCTTTCCTAAACTAGTTGAACGATGAGATTTCATCTTTGGACCACAAATTGGACATGCAAATTTTCCCTTTGTTTGAAGACCTGCAAGATCATATATAATTGGATTAAATATCAATTTTTATAATTATATATAATGAATAGATTATTTAAAAAATGCATGATATCTACTTCATAAAATTAAATGTTGGTAAGTCACGGTCAAGCGTTTATAACATACCACAAAAAATATGTTAGCCCTAGGGCATCATGAATTGTCCATACAAGCATTGCATGGAATTGAAATTGTTTTTGTCCTATTGGTCTAGCGACGTCATACATAGTGACACCATTCCATAACTTTGTAACTCATCGATAAGAGGCTCGATATATACATTCATATCTTTAACTTGGTACTTACTTAGTTGAATGAACATAAACATTACATAATTATTATAACCATTTTACTGCAATATATATAGATTAATGTACATGACTATTGAATGAAAAAACTATGTCATTATGCAACAAATAAGACAAATGAGATGCTACTATGTTAAAGAAAAATGATGTAAACAAATACCTGGAACAATCATTGACAACATTATGTGCTCCCTCTTTATTGACATCTATGG